>JALPQI010005922.1:0-62050 GCA_025490895.1 Thaumatotibia leucotreta | reverse complement strand
GCGGCGCAGGGCGGGCACGGGCGCCAGGTTGGCGGGTGGCAGCTAGTGTACTCACCGAGGTGGTCGAGGGTGACGCGCATGTGGCGGCGCAGGGCGGGCACGGGCGCCAGGTTGGCGGGTGGCAGCTAGTGTACTCACCGAGGTGGTCGAGGGTGACGCGCATGTGGCGGCGCAGGGCGGGCACGGGCGCCAGGTTGGCGGGTGGCAGCTAGTGTACTCACCGAGGTGGTCGAGGGTGACGCGCATGTGGCGGCGCAGGGCGGGCACGGGCGCCAGGTTGGCGGGTGGCAGCTAGTGTACTCACCGAGGTGGTCGAGGGTGACGCGCATGTGGCGGCGCAGGGCGGGCACGGGCGCCAGGTTGGCGGGTGGCAGCTAGTGTACTCACCGAGGTGGTCGAGGGTGACGCGCATGTGGCGGCGCAGGGCGGGCACGGGCGCCAGGTTGGCGGGTGGCAGCTAGTGTACTCACCGAGGTGGTCGAGGGTGACGCGCATGTGGCGGCGCAGGGCGGGCACGGGCGCCAGGTTGGCGGGTGGCAGCTAGTGTACTCACCGAGGTGGTCGAGGGTGACGCGCATGTGGCGGCGCAGGGCGGGCACGGGCGCCAGGTTGGCGGGTGGCAGCTAGTGTACTCACCGAGGTGGTCGAGGGTGACGCGCATGTGGCTGCGCAGGGCGGGCACGGGCGCCAGGTTGGCGGGTGGCAGCTAGTGTACTCACCGAGGTGGTCGAGGGTGACGCGCATGTGGCGGCGCAGGGCGGGCACGGGCGCCAGGTTGGCGGGTGGCAGCTAGTGTACTCACCGAGGTGGTCGAGGGTGACGCGCATGTGGCGGCGCAGGGCGGGCACGGGCGCCAGGTTGGCGGGTGGCAGCTAGTGTACTCACCGAGGTGGTCGAGGGTGACGCGCATGTGGCGGCGCAGGGCGGGCACGGGCGCCAGGTTGGCGGGTGGCAGCTAGTGTACTCACCGAGGTGGTCGAGGGTGACGCGCATGTGGCGGCGCAGGGCGGGCACGGGCGCCAGGTTGGCGGGTGGCAGCTAGTGTACTCACCGAGGTGGTCGAGGGTGACGCGCATGTGGCGGCGCAGGGCGGGCACGGGCGCCAGGTTGGCGGGTGGCAGCTAGTGTACTCACCGAGGTGGTCGAGGGTGACGCGCATGTGGCGGCGCAGGGCGGGCACGGGCGCCAGGTTGGCGGGTGGCAGCTAGTGTACTCACCGAGGTGGTCGAGGGTGACGCGCATGTGGCGGCGCAGGGCGGGCACGGGCGCCAGGTTGGCGGGTGGCAGCTAGTGTACTCACCTCGGTGGTCGAGGGTGACGCGCATGTGGCGGCGCAGGGCGGGCACGGGCGCCAGGTTGGCGGGTGGCAGCTAGTGTACTCACCGAGGTGGTCGAGGGTGACGCGCATGTGGCGGCGCAGGGCGGGCACGGGCGCCAGGTTGGCGGGTGGCAGCTAGTGTACTCACCGAGGTGGTCGAGGGTGACGCGCATGTGGCGGCGCAGGGCGGGCACGGGCGCCAGGTTGGCGGGTGGCAGCTAGTGTACTCACCGAGGTGGTCGAGGGTGACGCGCATGTGGCGGCGCAGGGCGGGCACGGGCGCCAGGTTGGCGGGTGGCAGCTAGTGTACTCACCGAGGTGGTCGAGGGTGACGCGCATGTGGCGGCGCAGGGCGGGCACGGGCGCCAGGTTGGCGGGTGGCAGCTAGTGTACTCACCGAGGTGGTCGAGGGTGACGCGCATGTGGCGGCGCAGGGCGGGCACGGGCGCCAGGTTGGCGGGTGGCAGCTAGTGTACTCACCGAGGTGGTCGAGGGTGACGCGCATGTGGCGGCGCAGGGCGGGCACGGGCGCCAGGTTGGCGGGTGGCACGCGCGCCGCCATGCCCCGCAGCCACCCGCGGGTGGCGCGTGCTAGTTCGCGCTCGGTGCCGCTGGCTCGCGCTGCTAGTGCTAGGTGCCAGGGCGGGGTTGCTGATAATCTGTAGAAAAAATCAACAAAACTGTTACAACCTGTAAATGCCGCACCATTATATACACACGCTCGCGTGCACACATTCGCGGGTCCCGCTCAGTATTAAAATTTTCCGAACGCGCCCGCACCAGTTAGGGCGTTTGTGCACTACACTGACTTTTACCGTCCGGTAGTCCGGTTTTTTACGGTCCGATATGCCACGCCATTAAATGTATATAGTAGCTTGTGCACTCCGTCCAACATTTTACTTTTCCCCATTCCGGACAGTATTTTTCCGATCCGAGATGACAGCTATGAAAAACGTGTTAATGCACTGCGTCCGGAATTGCACTGACTTTTATGACTGTCGACTGACTTTTCATGCTACTATGCCGCACCTCCGAGTAAAAAGACGGACAAGTGCACAAACCAATCATGCGTTTTTTTCATGCCATATCGGACCATGAAAACTCGGTCTGCCGGACAGTAAAACTCATTGTGGTGCACAATCGCCCTTAGCGCCGTTTATACACTTTCTTGTTAGACGAGCGTCCATTCCAGATAATCCGCGACAGCTAATACAGCCATAATACCTTAGACCCAAACTAAATGTAACGTAATTATTAGTACAACAGTACAAAATACTTTACTACCTTTTTATTTTTATTTTAGCGTAACGACATACCCTTTTAGATTAACGGAATAGTTTAGCGACTAACCCCTAGGATGGTCCTTATTTTTACAATTTTGTAGAATGTTCGAACCAATAAAGGACCTCTTTTTGCAACCCTGCTGATTGCAACTTTCTATGGGACACCCTCTCATTTTGTTATTTGATAAATAAACCATATTTGTCAGTTTCATAAACGTTTGTTAACTTAACAAGCCGCTAATAATTGGTCCCTTTTGCTCTTATGGACACACTACCAGTTACCCGCGGCTTCGCCCGCGTACTAATATCTATTCACAGCGTGTTAATGTTTTCCCGCGATTATCTCGCGTTTGCCTTAACCGATTTAAGTGTGGCGGATGGTGCTTTTACCCGCGGTTCGGCCGCGTTTTATAATATTTTATCACGGTCGTTTTAAACTTAAAACCTGAATTCAAGATTTTTGCAGCAACTCGCAAGTCGCTATATCTTCTTCGAAATCGTTTAGGATTACAAACCATACCAAGCTTTTGGTAAACTAAACTTGAAAGAGAACTTACCGATCTCTTTGTTCTTTCTCAAGTTTTTGCCGC
Source organism: Thaumatotibia leucotreta (assembly GCA_025490895.1). Taxonomy (NCBI): domain Eukaryota; kingdom Metazoa; phylum Arthropoda; class Insecta; order Lepidoptera; family Tortricidae; genus Thaumatotibia; species Thaumatotibia leucotreta. The sequence continues at coordinate 58,859 of JALPQI010005922.1, read as the reverse complement.
AACTCGTAAGTGTGTTTCAACGCGGTCGCGATGCCATAGTCATGTTGCGACGCCGCTATGTCTTCCTACTTCGGTTACGAAATCCAAAGATGCCGATTTCAAACAGATTTCTCAACATTTCTATTGCCGAGCGCAGCTATAGCATTTACCTTAGAAAAAACGTGTGGAAAGTAGACGATAAAAGTGTCAGAATTACTTACCGATCTCTTTGTTCTTTCTCAAATTTCTGCAGCAATTTGGAAGTGTGTTTTAACGCGGTTGCAATGCTGTAGTCGTGTTGCGACGCTGCTATATCTTCCTCCGCGTCGTTTAAGAAGTCATACAATACCAGGCAGAAAAGTAACAGTATAACTCACCGATCTCTCTGTTCTTTTTCTAAACCACTAATTGGAGTTCGAGGCCAAAGAATCTACGAAAATATTGCCACAACAATGAAATGTTCTTACAATAGTAAATCCTTATTTTCTAAAAACAGACGTTGAGATATCTTATTTATTGGTAATATAAATTCTTTAATTTAAAGAAACAATATTATTTACTTATTTTCACGTAAATATGAGATATTTTAATAAAAACTTAATTATCCGCAATTATTAGTAACAAAGTTGGTATTGCGCTGGTATCACCTCAGGTGTTAATAACATTCGGTACAGCAATTTATCTACACATAAATTAAAACCCTATTTCTGCATACGTTTAGAAAATTGCAGAATAATATATTGTAGCGTGCTTTATGTTCACATTTCGTATTCGTAAAATTCCTTTGACCTACAAATTTCTTTGGCAGTGCTACGAGCCCCGATGCAGTGGAGTTCGTCTAGTTCGAAACAATTTTTACAAATTTTTGAATATTTTAAAAATGATCACATTATGCTAATGATAAATTGTATGAACGTTAGTCATGGTTAATGTACTACATTTCAAGAGATACAACAATCTGAAGTACGCTTTTGTTGTTTAATAAATCGATTTTAACAAACCAGTGTCTAAATTATATTTTCGTTCACCACCGTAATTCCGCGCTTATAAGCTTGACGCAAAATTCGCAGTGCATCAGGTGTACCATGTCGTCTTTAATATTAATGGCGTTATTTAAATTTATTGATTATTTACAAAATTAAAAATTGTGGAAAAAAATTAAAAAAATACCTCTCGTAAAATAGTTTATTCTGATTTATTAAGTCCAAATATTTTATACTCAAAGAAACTACTTTAGTACTACTATTGAATAGTGAAGGTTTTGTCTCTAAACCTTTTCCCCCGGATGAACGGGATAATCTCGAAAAACTGTCTAACTGGACGAGAACATATGCATCGGGGCTCGTATAGTTCTCCATTTAAATTATCATATAGATCTAACGTTTTGTTTTCTTCCGTAGGTTGTTAACAAGGTGACCCACTTGGTTCAGCCATGTTTAGGCTTTTATGGGATTGTATTCGATTTTTACCCAGGACTCAAGGAGGATAAGTAATGAAGAAGACAAATAAAAAATAAAATACAAAAAATGCTTTCATTTTACATTTCCAGATTTCTTTCCCATAATTTTAACCTGTAATAAGGCAGGGGGCTTAGTAATTTAACCATACCTACTGTCTTAATAAATATGGCACGCTGTCGTTTGTGTTCACTTGTAATTCAACTTCTTTTTAAAATAGGCTTTGAAACGTTGGCTCTTATCATTTTAAGTTCTTTACAAGAAATTTTTGTCATTTCTATGTTAGTTAAGAGAAAAGAAAAAGTTTTTAGGTATTTACGTGTTTTTAAGAAAATCCTAGTTGTGACAGCCGTATTAAATAAAATGGCGTACAAACATCGGAGGTATATAATTTTTTTATTAGGAATTATTTTAAATAAATTAATTAAATAACAAAAAGGTTGTGGAAACCTGAAAACTTTATTTGACAATGACATAAGAGACTTTGACAGATTTGACAATAACGCATCTGTCGTAGTTTCGTTGGCCTCGAACTCCAATTACTGGTATAGTTTTTGCAGCAACTCGCAAGTGTTTCGACGCGGTTGTAATGCTATAGTCGTGTTGCGATGCTGCTATATCATCTTTAGGAAGTCTAACAATACCAAGTGATACTAGTCTAACAATTCTAAGTGTAAAACTAGCACAGAAAAGTAATACTGTAACTCACCGATCTCTCTGTTATTTCTCAAGTTTTTGCAGCAACTCGCAAGTGTTTCAACGCGGTTGCAATGCTATAGTCGTGTTGCGATGCTGCTATATCATCTTTGACGTGATTCAGGAAGTCTAACATTACCAAGTGATACTAGTCTAATAATTCTAAGTATAAAACTAGCGCAGAAAAGTAACACTGTAACTCGCCGATTCCTCTGTTCTTTCTTAAGTTTAACTTAGCAGCAATTTGCAAGTGTTTTAACACGGTTGCAATGCCGTAATTGGGTTGCGATGCTGCTATTTCATCTTTTACACGAATGCTAAGAATGAATTCGCAAGAGTCATACTCTATCTACGGCTACACTCCAATAAACTAGAGTAAAATAATCACTCACCGATCCCTCTGTTCTTTCTCAAGTTTTTGAAGCAATTCGCAAGTGTGTTTCAGCGCAGTTGCGATGCCGTAGTCATGTTGCGACGCCGCTATATCTTCCTCCACGTCATTTAGGAAATCTACGTCAATTCCGAGCTCAGATAGTGTCTTCAGCTGTTCGACGTCCACTTTCACTGATGCTATGTCCTGGGGAATACATTACAGTCATTTTGGCAATCCAGCGGGACGCTGCCAGTGTCATAGGGATGTTTTGACTCGCTTCGGTCCAGAGCGGTAACTGTACTTAAAGTGTATTCATCCTTACTTGTCTTATCATGTAAACAAACAAAATGTCGATGATGATCAAAGACAATCACTAGTGATAATAAATGTCGATATAATGAAATGTCAGCGATAATTTCACTACTTACGTAAATAGAGGATTATCGATTTTGCATCGTTTGTCAGGAAGAGAATTAATTAGTACAATATATCAAAAAGCATATTGAAATCAACTACAACACATTTGGTAAATCACTGCAATTTATTTCAATTGCATTTTTCCCTAGTTGTACTTTATGTATTAATATCGATATATTGTCATGCCAACATTACGGTACATAGACAATCTATATGCGATATCTACATCGCAATGTCAGATGTTTTGAAGGCTATCCAACCGTAACAGCGTTTATTGACGAAAATCTTTACAGAAAGGATATTTTTCAATGCTTTTTTGAGTGATTATAATGCTTTGCGAGTTTTTAAAAGTATGCAACAACATTTGAAGTGATGATTATTGTATAATTGCAGAGAAAAGTGTGATAATGTTTTCAAAAAGTGTTTGTTTACATGATACGACAAGTAAGGATGAATGCACTTTAGTATACTTATTCAGGATGCTTCTTTTATCCGGGAAGTGTGTATCTATGTTGTACAATAGTTGGCCTACGGCGAACTCCGAAGTTCGCAAATTTCGGGGATCTGTCTTTGTCACACTAATGAAAGCGTCATTAGAGGAACGGTTCTGATTACCTGATTACTATACCTAGAGATTTTTCTACCAGGAACGAGAGATTGACAACATTAAACATCGACATAACTGTTATCGACAAGTCTTATTGTAGTCGATAAATAAATTAAATAAATAAATAATGTGCCGTAGGTCAGAGATAAATTGCATGAATGTAAATTATACCACTCACAAGTGACACCTACATTATTTTTCTTATATCTTGTATTTAGCTTTTACCCATCAAAATAACAAAGACTAATAAAATATACTCTAAAGCCATAGGAGAATATAGTCAATTAATACGAGGTATTAGATATTTAGGTTAGGACCCAGTATTTTTTGATTATTTGTTTTTACGAAGTTAGTATTTTTATGAGAACAGGGTGTAGGTGTACTCATCGATAACATTTATTTCGATATTTCATTTTGTCAATCTCTCGTTCCTGCTAGAAAAATATTGCGGTATACTGATTATGAAATGAAATAAATGAAATGAAATGAAATAAATGAAATGAAATGAAATAAATGAAATGAAATGAAATAAAATTTATTTATGACAAGCACGATGGACATATCGTCAGTTGTAATATGAATTAATGCCACCACCAAATGACGATTTTTCAGGAGGGCCCAAAAACGAATTTGACATTTATAAATTATGTTGTATCTTTTTAGTTAATCATCCTATTGAAATGATGTTAATCTTGTTTGTTTTATTTTTGAGGGGTCTATTTAACGCACAGTTACTAATTGCGACCACAGTTGTAGTTCGGGAAATGGCTGGTGCTTACGTTAAATATTTTGAAAAAAATTTGGAGTTACGTTAATAATTTAATGAAAATCATCAAAAGTGGATTTCGTAATTTAGTGTAACTCATAAATTGAAACCGAATTGCTTATGAGCCATACAATACAAATGGCGCTTACAGCATTGACATTTATAAAAATATGGTGAGTACATTAGGAAGGACGTATTTTGTACTTATCTTATAAATTCGTACTTACGTTAAAATATTGATTACCCTCATTCACCTGATTACCCTGTCATGTTTCTCATGCTGGAATATAAAATGCTAGTAAACACTTACATTCTCCTCCTTAGGTGGTTGTTCAGGCTCCTTTTTCTTGTCCGGGAAGAGTGCCTCCATATCATAGAACAGGTTCCACGGAGAGTCTGGTTCGAACCGGAGCATTTCTTCGTTACCTTGACCAGTTTCTGACGCTAGAGTAAAAATACATCATTAACTGAAGTTTTAGAATTAGGTATAAGTTAAAACTAATGTGAGACTCAAACATATTAAAATATTATTACTAAATACTTATTAAATATTATTACTACTGACGCACTGATGTGTACGCGTCGGGCTTTAGCCGAGGGTGCTCCGGACGAGGACCCTCTTAATGGGTCGAAACATGTCGAGCAAACATCGACTTAAATACGTGAGTAACCCGGTTCGATATTTTAGATGAAGTTTTTGTGAAACTCAAATAAAATTATTTATTCTTCTACTAAATATCTTCTAAAGATCTTGGTCTATTTTTTTTGTATATGACATGTAATATTTATAACATCATTAACAGAACTATTTCTCTCTGCCAAAAGGTCATGGAATGCTCAGTAAATATCTCACGTAGGGGATAAAAAATATTATCACACTATTTGAAAATGATTATAACTAATTTGAGACTCAAACATATTTAAATACTTATTGTTAGCAAAACAGGTCGCGATCTGCACACGTCGGGCTTTGGTCGTGGGTACTCCATGATGAGGATCCTCCAAATGGTTCAAAACACGTCGCGTAATTATCGACTTAAATTACGTGAGTAACCCGTTTCACTAAGTATTTTTAAATATACTTAAAATGGTATAAATAATTCCCAAAAATCAGAGATTACTTAAACTTGAACACAGGTACGACGGACTGAATATAAGCCAGAACCTGCGACCATATATAACATGGACGTCTAACGCCAGTTCAAAAATGCCCCGGAAAACAGTTGTTCAATTGTGCCGAGATGGGCAGGACATAGCGCTTTTTCTTAACACCGCGCATATTTCGGCGCAACATCTTTGACAAATGTTTATAGAATGTAGCCAATTAAAACTTTGATGGACCAATCACAATTATTGTTAAATGGCGGTTTAAGTTTTTATAGGTTGATATTGAAAGTCATCGCTGTGGTGCATTGAAGAGGGGGTGTTACTTGTCAACAAAAATTCAGGACCGTTTTTGAAAGGCAATTCAGTATGGCGTGCGCCTTCCATGTTTTATTTGTTCGTAGGCCAGAACACTTTCCAAAGCAATACAACTTACGTAGCGTATGATAGAGCAGATGTGACTCCTCCTTAGTGAGGGTCGCGAACGTGCCATCATAGGACGGTGCGAAGGAACTGAAGGGTCCATAGTTGAGAGGTTTCACACCCTTCACCAGGTTACGACGATCCTCGCGAGGCGCTGAAACAGACAAATGGAGGGTACTGTAGAGATTCGGTACAACGTCAACTAGTAGGTTGGTTGTCTATTGTTTTCCCGACAGTTATTTAACATAATATTCATATGCCCGAATCTAACTTGCCCGAATTTCATTTGCCCGAATGATTTGTTTACCATAAAAATTGTATGACATACTGCTTGTTTACCCGAATATTACCTTCCATAATCATACAATGCCATCCTATTTCTTTTCCATATTATTAAGTGCAATAATATGGTTTAATAGAATATTCAAATGCCAGAAGCAATTGTTGCCATATTCATTGTTGGCCATATTATTAAGTACAATAATATTATTTAATATTTATTAGATGCAGATATTTTTACAGCTGATAGTACTCGGTCTCTAGAGTATATTAAACCGTGAAACGTTATAGCTTTTACCATGTTTTTTTGGAGAAAACGGAAAAACAAATTTGCTACGTAAAGACACCCTGTTTATGTGATTATTAAATGAAAACTCTTAGAACAGATTCTCGTACTTCTTTTACGTACTACTTAACTGGAACTGGCCACTTCACTTTCATAAATTAAATACTTGATTGTCAATGTCATGTTATTTTCCATAGACATATAAAATTGATAGACCGAGTCTATTTTATCTGTGGGTGACGCCGGCAATGCCTGTCAACGATCTTTGTTTGTGTATACTAGTGCACCTAAACCGCAAATAGTAAAAGTGATTAAAATAAAGCTTTTCATGTATATTTCTGTTCGATAAGTGCACGGAATGTGATAAAAGTGATGACTTGTGTGGTTCCAGGGTGTAAAAACCGCCAGGGTTACCTGAATGAACAAAATAAAGACATTACGTTTCACCGGCAATTTAGTTTTGACTTGAATTTTAAGATTTCGAACCTTATTAAGGTAAAAGTAACTGAAAATCTTATTCAATATTTGTTGTCGGATACATATGTGTAGTTTTGTGATTAAACTATTTGTATTTACATTCGTAATGTAATTATAAATAGTGGGATTCAAACATTTGTATCGCATAGTGTGGTACTTAAGAGACCGATCGTGATATCGATAAATGTATTGATAGTCAACTCAAAAATGAATCGATGTTTTTAATGTCCAACAGGTTTCCACTGGACACTGAACAAAGGCTATTATGGGTCAAAAATATCAAAAAGGCAGACGACTGGTACCCTAAAGAGTATTCAAAAATATGCTCCGCACAATTTTAAGCTGTTGTTTCAGGCAAGGGTACGCGAATAAGTGATTACATTCTGACGTACTACCCACCATATTTGGTAATCATCCAATGTCATGTCAACCAGCAAGTAAATTAAATTTAGTTTAATAATGACCCTCATGTGATACTTGTGTAGACTGATTAATTTAATTATAAAGAAGCCATCATACCAAAATTGTTAGGTATGCTTTAAGGAATGATAAGTCCATAAAACATGTTATAATGAGAGTTTTCTGAAATCACCAGGGCAGGAGCAGGTCCAGAAACTTGTCTAAATTCTATGTTTATAGTTTCTGGTTTAAATATTTTGTATGAGTTAAAAAAATACATAAAAAAATTTAAACTTTATTAAAAAAAAAAAAAAACATTTACTTAGTCTTTCTTTGGGGCTAGATAATTGTGTTTCTTAGCGGGACCTTACGACTAAGTGGCGCCAACTAGTGGCATACGTTTTAGGAAACCCTCATTATGACATTTTAATTAAAGAAAATATTTCGTTAACTTTGTGGTTTTATTTTTATCCTAAAATGTAGATTTTGAAATCACGATCGAAGAAGATCGTGATTTTGAGTAGGAAATAAGGTTTATTCCTACTGTATTCGCTACCTAATTTGGTTAAAATATTATTATTGACGATAAAAGTATACGATTGAAGACTGGACATCACTAATAGTAATGACATTTTATCTAGTCAGGTTGGTAGCATTGTTCAAGAAAATGGAGTCGTTGATGGAGTTCACGACCAAGTAGAGCTACTTTATTTGTCTCTTTTTCCTTATGGAATACGTCTTGAGATGGGGTGAAGGATGACAATAGTTTGTTCATGTATGTCTTAATACACGGAATCTTCCCTATATTTTATCTGTGTTATTTTCCGTTGGATTGTGTCGTTTGATGACATGACAGACAGTGTTATTGTGACATGTCATAATACACATGATAATTTTTTTTAAAAGAAATTATAATTAATTTTTTTGTTAGGAAAATGAAATCAAAAAAGTTACATGAAAAGATTTCTTAATTTATATTTAAAGCAGGGTGTCCACTACTAAACCCAAAAAAAATTCCCTGACTTTTCCCTGACTTTCCATGACCATTTAAGAAAATTTCCCTGACCAAATTTTCATTCTACAATGACATTTTTACCACTTTCGCTGCAAGTATTCAAAATTACACAAAATAGGTAACTTGAAAAAACATAGTTCAAGGTTTTCGATGAGAACATCTCCTGCCTATTGAGTATTTACGTAATAGTACATTATGATACAAGTGTGCTAAGTTGGTCATTATACTCGAGGCGGTATTGTGCGCGCGAGCTGCAAGCGAGCGCGCATAAGAAAGCAGAGAGTATAATGATCAATGCACACGAGTTTCATACGACGTTTTTCAACACACTTACGACGAATAACCGACTTTTAGTAACACTTTTTTAACCTTTGTTGCCATTTTGTTGCTAGGTAATTACTACTCACTTAGGTACTATCCCAAAGTTACGTTTAACCTTTTTATTTTATTCTTGTTTATTACTTGAAGTTCACAATTCACATAAAAGTAATAACAGTAAACACAACAAAATAAAGGCAAAAAACATTTTAAATTCACTCCACTCCGAATAACAAATACAATTATAATCGTAACTTTAAAACGGCGCGCGCATACCTAAGAAATTTTTAAACGCGCGCAAATTTGTAAGGCAGCAATCCTATCGACAAACAGCCAATATAAAAAAACTGCGAATCATTGACGATTATCATAAAATAAAAATACGATAACTTTACATATAATATAATTGCTTGATAATTTGGATGCACAATTTATAGTATTTTATTTATTTATTTACGAAAATTTATAGTATTTTGAAGTAATATTCTGGATTCCACTATTTCTGCCACATGTCAACTCTTTGGTCAATTTAAAAAATAAACATAACCTGGCTAAATTCAAATGCTTCATCCACATGACATAATACTCGCAAATGTGTGCAAACATACTTGGTCGGGTTATGATATTACCGCACTAGAACAATAACGTAATGAAAAAGCACGCGTGTTTAATATCTTGGATTACGAGCCTAATAGCGGTTCAATAATACCAACGTTACGAGCAAGTGTGTTGAAAATAATATTACTTACGACTATTTATTTTTTTTCTTTTTTAAATTAAGGATCATGTGTTATTTTATATAATAGGTATAACATATTCATTTTTGATTAAAGAACAAATTATCCTTATGGTAGTTAAAGCCAATCAACAAAGTACAAAGTAATTAATACAGACATATAACAAGAACTAAAAAGAAATCTCTTGAGGAAAATTAAATGTAAAATGACGGAATTACTTCAAAAATCACATTTTAATCAAAACCAATGCTTGGACACGACATCCAACCAAGTGTCTTAAATGTCGAGATGTCAACTAAAGAAACTGATTACTTCATTAGATCACAATCTAGACATGCTACTTTTCGTGGTAACACCTTACGCAGCCTTGAGAATCTCTTTCAAAATGTGTTCGCAACCTTCATTAGCAAAAAAATCTACTGAATTTTCTTATTGCGATCAACACATCAGTTTGGCACATCATTCAACGGCGGCGTTGGAGGTCCTGTTGGACCTACCGCCGCTACACCTGGTCATATACTCGGAGGCACGTAAGTCCCTGCAAAGACTCAAGATCTTGAGGATTGAGGATCTTGGTATGTGGAGTGATAACATGCCGAAGACCAAACATACAAGCATGGAACTAGACAGTTAAATGGAATGGAAGTTAACAAGTATGGGCAACGATAAAATGCTGCCCAAATTTGTATCCCAAAAGAATTTTATAACTAAAATGTATACTAGAACCGAATGGGCGGGGTCTACAACCACAAATTTCTTATGGGAACGACCTTATTTGGTACACTGACGGATCCAGGACTGGATCTGAACGAGCGCAGCATTTTTTATCAGATTATAGATTGACAGACTCAAGATATGAATATCTATATATTAAGCGACAGTCAAGCAGCACTGAATACCCTTACGGCACCTAAAGTGGATTCTATACTAGTATTCAACAGCATCCAAGCTCTGGACAAAATTGGAAGGCTAAACAAAGTGCAACTTGTATGGATCCCAGGGCACGAGGGCTTCTTTGGCAATGAAAATGCAGATGAGCTTGCAAGAGGGGGTTTCTACAAACAACTTTGTAGGCCCAGAACCAAATGGTCTTGGTTGGGACTCTCACAAGGAACCATAAATAAAACAGCCATGAGAGAGTGAGTTAGATGGAAGTACCAGGAAGAGTGGAACAATCTGACGGGGCTCACGCATTCAAAGTTCTTTATGCACGAAGTAGACTCGGGCTGGAGCAAAAAAAATTAGATTTAAAAGGAAATATAGCTAAAGACTACTCAAACTCATAACAGGGGTGTTTACATGTTGGGGTCTAAACTCTTTTGGCCAAAATGGGTCTTTCTGACAGCACAGACTGTAGAATGTGTAGCGAGGAAGAGGAGACAATGAAACACTTGATGTGCGAATGTCATGCCCTCGCCAGACAAAAGATGAAAGACTTCGGATCCGGCTATATGGAACCGAAGGAGGTCAAAACGCTACCGCTAGGGTCCGTCCTCAAACATTTTGAGTTGATAGAACAATCCCTGGGGTAGGCAAAACAAGAGGCAATTACACAAAAGATCCCAATGGGTCGAAGTGTATCCGTAAGGGCCCCACCAATAAGATAAGCTATTATCATCACACACTTAATATTAAAAAAAACTAACAATTGCAGTGAAACGTGGATAATTGAAGGGATAATAATATGTAACTTTTCGCCAAATTCTCAATTCAATCGTGGAACGAGCCACACATTAAATATTAAATGTTGTACATTTATTACTCATTTTTTCACATTTATGGTCTATGTTTAAGTTTTAACAGTTTACTCATCAGTTATCACTGTAATAAAATCACTAATTTAATTAAAAAAAAACACACACCTATAACGAGAAATATAATTATGATATATTTAATCATAATGTAGATTCCTCCCATTCTGAAACAAAATGCTTCCATACTCTAGGTTATTAGGGTAAGCTAGAGCATGAAGATATCCATCATTAGCAATCACTGGGTGTTATTTTTAATATAAAAAATCTAAAGAGACAATTCTAAGTTGCCTTAAAATCACTACTGGGAATCCATCTTTGCTGTCATGGATGTGGCCAAACGAAGAAATCATTTGTATTCAATACTTTTTGATTTTTTTCCTTGGTGCCAATTTTATCCCTGACTTCCAAATCATTTCCCTGACTTTCCCTGACTTTCCATGACCACTATGAGCTTCCCTGACTTTTCCCTGACTTTCCCTGACTTTCCAGAAAGTGGACACCCTGTAAAGTTAATTATTTTAATGTAAAGTATCATGTGTTAAAATATCTGCAACTAATAAATTAGGACCTTATATAGTTAAATATGTGATAGATCATATTTTTTAAAGTGCAGTATGCAAATGCCAGAATATCAATTATGGTTTCATAAAACTCATCAATATTATGTCTGCTTGGACAAATACGACTTAAATATGATGGGTCTCTCATCAGCGGGCATTGATAGGTCCAACGTGTTTGTTACTAGGTTGAGCGTTACCATGTTCGAATACCGAGTTAATAAGATGTGTTACCGTAAAGAGCGCCACTGCCCTGTATAAGCTTGCCGATGTACTGCCCCAGTGTGATGGATCTCTCATCAGCTTTGATTTTTTATTTTTTATTTTATTTATTTAGGTTCACCAACAATCATTACACTTTTTCATTTATACTATAATACATGCTATCACATAATCACTCTAAGTGCAACAATTACTTAGAGGTAAACACCACATGCGAAACTGTGTGAATACATATAACTTAATCTAAATAATATAAAACTGTACTACTATGAAACTATGAACTTGATGGGTCTACTGTGTCCGTTACTAGGTTGAGCGTCGTTTTACGGGTCTACCTTGTATGTTACTAGATTCAGCGTTCACCGCTGTTGTATAAGCTTGCCGATACAATATCCCAGTGTAATCAGTGGTACAGGTCTACCATGTATGTTACTAGGTTGATCGTTACCATGTTCGAAGGCTGAGTTAATAAGATGTGTTACCATAAAGAGCGCCGCTGCTAAGCTTGCCGATGTACTGGCCTAGTGTGATGGGTCTCTCATCGGCGGGCGTTGATGGGTCTACTGTGTCGGTTACTAGGTTGAGCGTCGTTTTACGAGTCGACCGTGTATGTTACTGGGTTGAGCGTTATCACCCAACTAGCAAAGAAGTCATATAAATCAAGAGTTATACGACCTTTAGCCATATAAGAGTTTTATAGTCGTTTTTAGTTAACCTGTTAGTCAAATAAACGTTATAAATCTGATAGTTTAGTCGTCCTACCAAATAGTCTAAGTACTATGGTAAATAAACGTTTTTGCGACTTAATTATACAACAATCATGTAGAGGTTTTAAAGAAAACGTTTACTTAATGATGTTCTAAGTTGTATAAACGTTTTCGTCTTATAAAGGGTTTAGAAAAAACAGAAACGTCGTAATAAGGTCATTATTACAACGTCTACATAATTTTATTGTTGTATAAGTGGTATCATAAAACCTTATCTCGACAGTTATATAGCGGTATTGAAGGTAACTTCAATATGACAAAAAGATATCAGCGAGACTGTTATCTACCTTTTATTCAACAGTTGGTTATATTAACGTCAAACAAAAACTTTGAAAAACCTTTAGTTGTTGCCGAACCCGTTATATTCCTTTTATTGAACTATATGTTTTTAAATTGATTTTAAGTTACGGTTATAAAACATCATGCAATTTATAGTCGATTTGAAATTAATATTATAAAACATCAGTCGCTATTTCGTGAGCATCACAGCACTATTTAAAAGAAAAAAACCATGGACGTTACATCGTGGAAACGGTACAAACGAAGTGGCGGACTAGTAATGGCGGACAATTTGTAGTCGTTATAAAAACCTTTACTTAAGATAAAGTTATATTGTAGTCGTATAAGTATAAATTCATGACTTGTTCCAAAATGGCTAACCTTAACTATAATAAAATATGAAGAAATATTGTTATAAATTATAATTATTTCGAATATATTAAGAGCGCGACAGCAAAAAACTGTATATCATCATAAACTTTAACGGTAAAGTGACCTTCCCATACGAATTCAGCTCACGCCAAATGTGCAAACGCTCAATATATAGAACAATATTTTCTATTACAAAACTTATAAAATTACCTTGTATTATTTTTCCGTACACTTTTTTGTCACACACACCAAGTTTTGCGCGTATCTAAAATAAATGTCAGGAGCAGTTTTATAAATAAAACTTAAAAATGTTTAGATAACTTAAAAGTCCGATAAGCAATGAGTAAGGGTTACACTAAACCTTCTATAAAACAAAATGGTCAGTAATAAAACATTTATTTGATATTTAGGTCGCGTAAGGGTTTTGGTTGTACTTTTTATACAACGTGTTGGTCATTCCTTAATCGTTACAATACCTTTAATAAACGATTTAAGTCGCCATGCAAACCTTTATTTAACCTTTATCTCACCAATAAGTCTTATAATTTGCGCCACTTTCGCCTTTTATAACCGTTTACTTTACGTTTATATGACCAACCAAATTAGACTAGAAGTTATATGCAAAACGTTGTCTCAACTTCTATATGACTATATTTTGCTAGTTGGGTATGTTTCAAGACCGAGTTAATAAGATGTGTTACCGTAAAGAGCGCCGCTGCCTTGGGTAAGATTGCCGATGTACTGTCCCAATGTGATGGGTTTCTCATCGGCGGGCGTTGATGTGTCTACTGTGTCCGTTACTAGGTTGAGCGTCGTTTTACTGGTTTACCGTGTATGTTACTGGGTTGAGCGTTACCATGTTCGAAGGCTGAGTTAATAAGATGTGTTACCATAAAGAGCGCCGCTGCCTTGTGTAAGGTTGCCGATGTACTGACCTAGTGTGATGGGTCTCTCAGCATCAGCGGGCGTTGATGGGTCCACTGTGTCTGTTACTAGGTTGAGCGTCAATTTGCGGGTCTACCGTGTTTGTTACTAGGTTAAGCGTTATCACCCATGTTCGAAAGCTGAGCTCATCAGATGTGTTACCGAAAAAAGCGCAACGTTTGTATGAACTTGCCGATACAATATCCCAATGTAATGGTCTCATCAGCGGATGGTTCTACCGTGTTACTGCGTTGATTATTACCAACCACATACGAAGGCTGAGTTATCAGATGTGTTACCCAAAAACGCGCCGCCACTATATGTTACTAGGTTGAGCGTTACCGACTCGGAGGCTAAGCTTTGTTTTTTTAATGTTAAGCTTTACCGTAAAGAGCGCCGCTTCCTTGTGTAAGCTTGCCGATGTATTGTCCTAGTGTGATGGGTCTCTCATCAGCTTTGATGGGTCAACTGTATCCGTTACTAGGTTTAGCGGATGGTTTTACCGTGTTACTACGTTGATTATTACCAATCATATACGAAGGCTGTGTTATCAGTTACCCAAAAACGCGCCGCAACTATATGTTACTAGGTTGAGCGTTACCGACTCGGAGGCTAAGTTGCGTTATGTTAAGCTTTACCGTAAAGAGCGCCGCTGCCTTATGTAAGCTTGCCGATGTACTGTCCTAGTGTGATGGGTCTCCATCAGCGGGCGTTGATGGGTCCACTGTATCCGTTACTAGGTTGAGCGTCGTTTTACGGGTTTACCGTGTATGTTACTGGGTTGAGCGTTACTACGTTGCAAGACCGAGTTAATAAGATGTGTTACCGTAAAGAGCGCCACTGCCTTGTGTAAGCTTGCCGATGTACTGTCCTAGTGTGATGGGTCTCTCATCGGCGGGCGTTGATGGGTCTACTGTGTTCGTTGCTAGGTTGAGCGTCGTTTTACGAGTCGACCGTGTATGTTACTGGGTTGAGCGTTACTATGTTTGAAGATCGAGTTAATAAGATGTGTTACCGTAAAGAGCGCCGCTGCCTTGTGTAAGCTTGCCGATGTACTGTCCTAGTGTGATGGGTCTCTCATCGGCGGGCGTTGATGGGTCTACTGTGTCCGTTACTAGGTTGAGCGTTGTTTTACGAGTCGACCGTGTATGTTACTGGGTTGAGCGTGAATATGTTTAAAGACCGAGTTAATAAGATGTGTTACCGTAAAGAGCGCCGCTGCCTTGTGTAAGCTTGCCGATGTACTGTCCTAGTGTGATGGGTTTCTCATCAGCGGGTGTTGATGGGTCTACTGTGTCCGTTACTAGGTTGAGCGTCGTTTTCCCTTCGGCGTCCATATGTGGAAAGGCTGATAACAAATTTAAAATTAGTGTCGGTTTTCTGTTTGATCAACAAACAGATGGGCTTCAGTAACAAACTCAGTTTGTTGAACAGTTCGTTGAACAGTCTAGTGCAAAAATATGTGTCGAAAGTATCCTCTTATAAATGGGCGGATTTTTATTTTGTTGTAGTTTTTTCAAATTATTTTTTTTTTATATTTTTTCTACTCAGAATCGCGAGCTCTCCTCATTAGCAGAAAAAAATGTCCCGAAAATTCCATACATTTTTTTGTCTTCCACTGAGTTACGGTCGAAGAAAGTGTATGAAAAACAGTAACTCAATAGATTTTTTTTGGGACACTTTTTATTTCTATCAAGATCGAAAGAGCTTGTGATTCTGAGTAGAAAAAATGTAAAAAAGTCTAAATTTGAAATTTTTCAAAAAAACGACAACAAAATAAAAATCTGCCTAAATACGTTCTCATTACACAGGATTAAAGTGCACTGGGACATATTCTTGAGCATTTTTATATACACCTTATTTTACCTTTGACTGAACATTGGTAACATAATTTCAATCGGTGACGGCAGTAAGAATACATTTGTCACCACCCCAACTCTTCCCGCGGGTGTCGTAAGATCTCACTATGGGATTGAAGTGTCACTGACTCTTCGATAGAAGATTGATGATGGGCAGCGTCATCATAGTGGACACTGCGATCTGCAATCCGCTTGCCCAACGCGGCGTTTATGGGCCTCCTAAGGCGTCTATACCTGCGACCATATATAACATGGACGTCTAACGCCAGCTCAAAAATGCCCCCAAACACAATTGTTCAATTGTACCAAGATGGGCAGGACATAGCGCTTTTCTTATCACCGCGCATATTTCGGCGCAATATCTTTGACAAATGTTTATTGAATATTATCATCAGCCTATGATAGTCCACTGCTGGACGTAGGCCTCTCCTATTAACTACGCGTATAGACGCATTAGGAGGTAAATGCCCATAATTGCCACGCTGGGCAAGCGGATTGGCGATCGCAGTAATGTGTCCACTATTATGACGCTGCTGCCCATCATCAATCTTGTAGAATGGTCAGTGACACTTTAATCCCTTAGTCGACTCTTACGACACCCGCAGGAGGAGTTGGGGTGGTGACAAATGTGTTCTTACTGCCGTCACCACACGGCACCAAATGCGTCTATGTTAATAGGAGAGGCCTAAGTCGAGGTGAATATGTCTACCTTTCTTAGCAAGCCGACGCCGATGTTGTTCTCTAGCGGCCTCCATCTGGAGTTTCACGCTGTCCCCGTCCGGCCTCTCGGCCCCGTCCGAGGCGGCCTCGGCCTCGGAGCCCCCGGACTTGATGGGGCTTGAGCGTTTCAGCACCTTCTGAAGATGTTGGAGGTTGAGAGGTGAGCGAGGTTTGAGTTATTGATTGCAGAAGAGTTGTTTGAGATTCGTGCTTCGATTCGAAATAAATAGGTATGTTTTAGTTTTTTAATGCATGTTTGAAAAACCGGCCAAGAGCATGTCGGGACATGCTCAGTGTAGGGTTCCGTAGTTATTCAAAAACGGCTGGGTTCGATTTTATTAAAGTATTCATGATTTTTTCATATTTTTTACCCACGGATCAAAAGTTAGAGGGCGGGACACGATTTTTTTTTGTTTCTCGAGAGGTTGATTCCGAAAATTATTCAGTTAAGAAGAAAAAATGTTTTTGGGTCCCTTATTCATTTACAGCTAAATAAAAAATCATCCCCACTTTACGCGCAGAGGAGATACCAGAAAAAAAAATGTTTTCTTAATATTTTATTCTACCACTGACGACAAGTGATTAATATGTATACCAAATTGCAAATTTCCTTTATTTACCATCTACTAAAGGCCTATGAGACATGCTGCAGACAGATAGACAAGGCGAAATTATAAGGGTTCCTACTTTACTACGGAACCCTGAAAATGTAACCATAGTTTTCAGACATTTTGTTCGATAGTTCAATATTTTTAATACACGGTTCTCAACCACAAAATATAGTGACGTCAAATTCGAAGCACGAAAATTCACAAACTTGTCACTTTTCTACAATAAATAACTATTTGACTAGGGCATGCTAGCTAGAGTGGGTTGATTATAGTCTGATTTAAATATCTACATCAAAGTTTAGATAAACGTTTAATCAAAGGAAAGTCTCCCTTACACAAAAAGTGCTATTTACAATATTTACTCTTAAGGTAGTTGCCATCCATGTGGTTTTAGTTTTTTCCACCCTGTATAATCATATGTTAATCCTACTGATAGTCAAGAATATAATATTAATAAGTAGGTATAAAAGCAGACCAAAATCAACACAATTGCTGATCCTAACACTTCACCATGCAATATCAGATTGCGCACTAGGTCACGATGAAGCAAAACAAAACTATCACTTCTAAGCCTTATACCACCCGCTCATATAAATTAATTGTAATAAATATTTGCCAATATTTAAAAATAGCACACGAATGTCAGTATTGCTTTATGAAAACATAACGAGATTTTTTAATCAATTCTACCTTAAACGAGTAGCGTTCGAATATAATTAACGGGACATTTGCCTACCCTAGTCTTTACATTTAAATATTATCCTTACGGTAAATTATTTTCAAGGTCAGCACAAATTACATATTCCGTACCTTAGTAGAAAACGAAAAAAATGTAAACAAGCCTAAAACTTTCATTATTTTATAATCATACACTTTCAGAATCGGAACATAATCTTGGCCTTATCGCCAACTTAAAACTTTAAACCTTGAGTTCACATACATTTTTAGTTAAAATTATTGATATTTAGCAGTATTAACGTTAAAAAAAAAGCTACGAACGTGTGTCACGATATAATGTCGAAGACAACGAATGCTATTAAAAGTCAACCATATTTGTTTACATTTTTTCGTTTTCTACTGCGGTATGAAATAGTCAATAGCTCACAATTCAAATAGATCATGAACAGAGAACACAAACTTGATACTTTCTTTGTAAGCTTTATTGATAATCTGAAAATAATATGTGAAGTTGATTTGCAGAATGCTATTTGAAAAATACTATGCAATGACTCGAGTAATAATTAGAGCGGGTGGAATAGGGCTAATAAGTATTGTTTATTCACTACTAAATGTGAAGACATTCACCTTTCGCCCGTACGTCCTAAGTGGCTGCGTGGCAAAAATTGATCAGGTAAAGATCTTTTCAAAATAAAATAAAAACTACATCGAGAAATCGTGATGCTAGGCAGTCACGTTCGAACCATCAGTTTAAGCAAATTTTATTAAAATAATTTATATTAGATTTTAATCGACATACAATATGTATGTTTATTGGGCAGAATCATCACGAAATATTAAAGGAAAATAATTTTAATAAGCATCGGATGTTCGTGGTATACTATAAAATAAATAAAATGTATTTCTAAAACACGAAATACCATTTACATTTAATAGGACTTACTGATAGTAGCGGGGACTTGAACACATACTCCATTATATTATCACAAACTCACCGATTTCTTTAAATTATTACGTTATTTATTGCAGTTTCATTAAATATTTACAGTGAAAGTTCGAATGTCGCTAACCGATTCCTTGATTTGAATAAACAGTAAAACTTGACATATTGATGGCTGTCATAACATTTAATATTTTGCCTACCCACAAACAAAAAAAAGATGTAGGTAGAATGATTCAAATTTTTAAATTGTCGTTGTTATGACTTTCCGTTAATTGATTATAAGACGCAATATACCGATGCCATTACAAAATCATACAAATAAATAAATTCATCAAGTTCATATCAAATTATTTTAAGAGTTTAGGGCAGGCATTTAGCCACTACCTATTATAATACCTATTGAGCACTAAGGTAAATCCATGTAACTATAATGAAAGTGATCGTCTGTTTATTTACTTACTATCCAAGTGTCAAGGTGCATTTAGAATTTTAGACCAAATGAGCGAATGCTTATTCTATCCCCCACTTTACGAAATCAACGAATTTCGACGAATAACGTTTTGTGTAGCGAACGCATTTCGTAGTGGGGGATAGAATGAGCATTCACTCTGTTGGGTCTAACTCCACCTTAAGTGATATTGGCACCGTGCGCGATGACAGCGCCATTGACAGGTGGCCATTTTAGACATTATCGTCGCCGCTTTCAAGCGGGAAGTAAGTAAATAGTTTGAAAAATATTAATTAAATTTTGTGTTATTTTAATATATAAGGCAATTTTGGACAATTACAGTCAGTAACATTATTGCTAATAAGATTAATATTGTTGTTTTCAGTTAGAAATGAGCCTACTCATAACTAAAACGGGGTTTCGTGCCATCACGCACGACATCGTTTTCCAACCGGAGACGATGAATAAAGGGATGAAATTGGTGCAAGCTGGGCATGTTCTCGAGGTTGAAGATATTCGCCAAGAAGACATGTCCCGTATTATCAAATCCCGAGTGGTTCGCCAAGCTTCAGTGACAGCAACGGCGTATGTACAAGACAACTTTGTTTGTAAGTATTATGTAAGCCGATTTTTGTGTTTCGATACCGTTCAATAAAAGTTTTTTCTATTCTCTAACAAATAAATTTACTTACAGCTAAACACCAATTCTCATGTAGAGAGTGTATTGTGCGACTGCGTTTATAATAAGAGTGGGAAATGCAAGCACATTGCAGCACTTATATACCTACTTCATCAATGTTCGATGAATGGTCTTGGAAATCGGTAAAATTTACAGTCACTGTTCTTCTTGGTGTTATTACAATTAACAATAACACACCTTACTAGGCCCATATTAAATATTTATCTGAAAACGATGAGAAAATATTTGCTGCAGTATGGATTTGACAGCTGAAGTCGGCGACCATAATGTCAATTTTAGCCGCAGCGAGCGCGGCGATCGTTTCGGCTACCCCCTCCACCCGCTTTGCACCCTGCCAATAGGTATCGGCGTGGGAGTTGAGGTCACGCACACATCAATATGTCATGTAAATACACGAGGAATTTGAAATTAGTGTTATTTTTTCGTACTGACAACAAACCCAATTGCAACTGTAAGATTGAATTGTTTTGCTTCAATATTTTGACGTATTCATTCACTACATTTTTTGCAATTAGTACTTCATTAGGATGTGTGTGTAATCATTCATCTCAACTCTCGTGCCGATACCTATACACTAAATCTGGATAAGTATTATTTTGATATATCTGGATAAGTATTATAGATATTACTGCAAGCAAATTTTAGTGTTATCATGTATTATAGACATAATTAACAGTAAAATTTGCACAATGAATAAATAAACATGCGAGAAATTGGTCACTTTCCACACATACTTGCATGGAATTGCCCAGCTGCTCAGAAATATCTGAATAGACATTAAAACGCCTCCACCCCTCATTACCACTTTGTTCCCAGAATACACTAAATTGCATAGAAAACTGACCAAAAACTAAAAACAAAGAACCACTACCTCAAAGACTTACCACATCCATCTTCCCGATATCAAATCCGAGTTCCCTGATGGGTATCTCATACATGTAGGTGAGGTGGTCGCCCATGGGCCTCAGTTTCTGCGGAGTGAGCTGCTTTAGGCCCGTGTGGAGGAGTCTGCGGGCTGCTTTGTGGTAGACGGTGCCCGCTTTGTTGTATTTCATGGCGTTGTTGCACATTAGTTTGAAGTCGCTCTGTGGGGAGAGTATTATTTGTATATACTTTTATTAAGTCTAAGCATAGTTTGGTTGTACTAGTAAGGAAATAATGTAATATTATGTAGGTCTGAGTAAATTTTTCAAAAATTAACTGATTATATTTACGGAAAGATTTCAGCAGTGCAGAGTGAAAATTCAAAAAAATGTGATTAGTGTATGATATTTTTCAATTGAATTTCAACAAAAAGCCTTTAAATGTTGTGTCTTGTGTTAGAAAAAATTATAAGACATTACTTCGGACACTGAACGCCTATAGGTCATACTCATATCTCATTGTTTCTTCTATTTAATCTTAAATAAGCATTTGACTACAAGTACACAGTACGTTGTTGACTACTACTTAGTTGTTGTTGCATAGGACACTACATCCTATATTATACTCCCATTATACTACAAGTTTGTTATCTGAATTGTAGTAAAAAAGTGAACTGTAGTAATATAAAGATTTGTGGCTCATAGTTCTTCCAGTAAGTGAAATTTATTACACTCACATCAAAATTGATCTCTAGAAATAGATGTGATTAAATTACCGCTTTGTCTAAAAGAAAAATGTACTATGGACATTTCTTTCTACGAGCCATAATAGGCTAGTACAGATGTAGTGTATCCCTTCGTATTTTCACGGAAACGTCCGAATATATCTCTTTGTCTCAATTCGCTTTAGTAAATTTTGGCTACTGAAGTTCATTGGGACAGCAATATGAATTCGGATGTTTCCGTGAAAAGTCGAAGGGAAAGGATTATACACTACATCTGATTTTTTTATCAAATAGCTCACTTACAATGAAACAGTTGAGTGACTTATACTCATTATCATCAATCTTCTGCTTGATAGTGGAAAAGTCCATGGGTCGACGGATGATATCAGAGTAGCCCGGAGCGAAGTTGTCGTTCACGGGCCATGCGAAGAACTGGTGTGGGTCCCGTTTCTCTAGGTTACGGAGTAACTGTTCGAGAAGGCGTGACAGTGGACGACGCTTCTGCGAGGCCTGAAAAGAATCAAGATTTTTTAAATGGGCATGAATGTTGTAATCAAGATAGCATTTAAGAGGGATCTAAATACACAATGGGAACTGCACCACAGGTGGGAATGGAAGGTCAGAGCTCAGTGTTTCATTCTAACTTATTAGTCTTACGACATAATCAAGAGTGATCAAGTACACCAATCTACTAAGTTACCTTAAGCACGCAAGTACGGGGCTCCCTAGAGTTGGGTCCTGGACTCTGTCTGCGATGCACCTTCTTGGCCAGACCCTCATCGTCAGTCTCATCATCATCCGAAAGTTTGATCTGAAGTGAGAATCCAATTTTTGTTTTATTAAAGTCAGAGGATGAAAATGTGCTCAGGTATATGAACAAATGGCTATTCCATGAAAAACTATGTTGCTATGAGCTCTATTTATCAGCAGACCAAATAAGTACCTATGTGAAATTTATAATTTCTCAATAGTAACAGGTTTGAAAAACGGTAATTTACTTATTAATACATATTAATGCTTTCACCTGCCTTTACGGCTATATCCGAAATTGCTAATTGAATTTGAATTTTAAGACTGGCAGTCTTAAAATTCAAATTCAATTAGCCACAAGTACCGTCTGCAAATGTGTTAATTATGTTCTATATATAAATTAACATGTTCGGTCCCCATGACATTTATCACTGTGTGGCTGTGATCACAGAAGTTTTGCACCTATGCCAGCGACACTTACAATTGATCAAAACAACCTAACAACTGTACCACTAGCATAAATCAAGTTCCTAGTAGCATAGAAATATGTACGATTATGACACAACTGTTGTGTCGCCGGCATAGGAGTACAATCCTTTTGGTCACACATGTGTGTCACTGGCATAAGAGTTCCATGATATAATATCTATCGGTATAGCATTAGCACTTAGTGGAACAGTACTGGGGGCGAACATGTTAAGCCGAATAATTAAATAAGACTTGTTTAATAGATAATTCTACAGATGCATACCATATCTATCTCACGACGTCTCCTTTTCTTTTTCTTAGGTTTTTCGTCCATATCCTTATGGTCGTCTGTGGCAGAGTGATCTACGTCACTCATATCCATTACTTCCTCTGCGAAACACACGTAAATTTACAATTAACCTGTTGATTTTACATTTTCTTATGAGTATAAAACAGGTTATGTTAGAACTTACTACAACTCAATTTATCCATTTCATCCATTGTTTATACTTAAGCTTAATGATAGAGTATATCCTAATTAATATTTTAAATGAATCACACCGAGTCCTAATATAATAATTAACAATGAAAAACAAAAAATACTAAATTTGTACAGTAGGCTTCGCCTATCTATTCTCAGGAATTATTGTATTTTTTTTGCAAGATTGTTTTCGATTACAAGCATCGTGACATCTGTCAACAGTCACAATATAATTGTGTTTGATTGGCCACTGTGTATCAATGGTTTCTTGACATTATTCAATCAACCAATAGTAAAGCAGCTCAATCGTGTACGTGTCATTATTGCTCATTGAAAACTTACTGACCACGCTTAACGTTCCTTTTGACACAGAATCAGATAATTTTATTAATGAGGGTTTTTGATACTTTTTCTGCCGCTATGGGGAGGTGAGATGGCAGCACTGAGCCGACCGTATAACGAACTGTCAAAATAAATACGCGCATTTAATTTTCAACATATTTATAGGTTCATTTATTCTGAAAACCATTACTTTAGTCATATTGTTACCTAAAATAAATAAATAAAATAGTTCCAAGTCAATTCTCATGAAATTAACAAAGTTATAGTAATTATTTTGAATACCAGTGACTTTGAGCGCCTGTTTTAGAGTTCAATCTTCAGTTCGACGACCATGTATTAGTCGTAATGCATTACAAAATCAATTCTCTTCCAAATAAAATAGAATTTCAATATTTTTGGCCCAGATGCCTATGAATAGTATGAATCTGACAGCTGTCGAGACCAGGTGCGTACGAAGCGCCGCCTGGTGGCAGAAAAATTATCGAAAACCCTCATTGAATGACCCGTACACATACAGACTGGCAAAAAAGAGTAGAAATTAAAAAGTGGCAACATTGTGGTGTCGTCCCGTTTTCTCACGCATAATTGATTTGAAAGGGACGACACTACGATGTTGCTACTTTTTAATGTCTACTCTTTTTTACTTCAGTTCGGTCTGATATTTCTATTGTTCTATAGTCACAAGTAAGTATCCACAATATCCACATACACTTAATTTAAGTTACAAAAATCGTATTTTTATTCTGTGGGTATTTGTAAGTTTGGGGTTGGAAGTATTATATTATAGTGGACCGTACACCGTACCCGAGACTTATTATTTTTTTAGGGATAGGAATATCTTTAAAATAATGTATCCGTTACAGGTCTATTTGTTGAAAAACGCTATAAAATTTTGTCAAAAAGACAGACACTCCGTCAAATAGGGCGATTCTGAACGGATGTACAGCAGAGCCCAGCCATTTATAGGTACCTATGTACCTATACAATACTTATGCCATACCGACACCGGGCAGTTATGAAGTCATCATCATCATCCTATGATAGTCCACTGCTGGACGAGCCTCTCCTATTCTCCTATTAACTATGCGTATAAACGCATTAGGAGGTAAATACATGGGTATTTACCTGGGCAAGCGGATTGGCGATCGCAGTAATGTATCCACTATGATGACGCTGCTGCCCATCATCAACCTTTTATCAAATAATGGTCAACGACACTTCAATCCCTTAGTCGACTCTTACGACACCCGCAGGAGGAGTTGGGGTGGTGACAAATTTATTCTTATTGCCGTCACCACACGGCCAAGTTATGAAGTGCTTGGATATTATTGTCCTGCTCACTGACACATAATTTCCTGTAGGTATGTATAAATACAAGAATAAAAGTCAAGGCAAGAGTCTACGGTCCACATCGACATTATTAGCCCATTTTTGATTTTATTCGTCTGAATAGTTCATATAGGTAGTTACATTACTAGGTGCTCTAGATATTACCTGCAAAGCTATAACACAGCAAACTATACACTTGTTCATTCTGTTCTAATATCCATATAGCTATTCCGCTTTTTGTGCTGCCGAGCTCTGCCAGTAATTGGCACGGAATTCATTTACATAGCAAATGCTCTGATTTGCTCTTGTTGAGATATAAAATCATTGTTAGAGCTTGTTGAAAGATGGTGTTAACTGGTGCGTACTGCCTACTGTTAAAAGTAAGTAGGTGGTCTAACCCCCTTATTTATACTCGTAATCTTCTCTTTGGGCATTTACCTGTTAATGCGTCTGTACGCATAGTTAGTAGGAGAGGCCTACATCCAGCAGTGGACTATCATAGGCTGATGATGTAATTGTTCACATAAAATATTTACGGTTAAGGTCAGATATATTATACGGGCACTTAACTTTGGTAATGTAAAAACTCACAAAATAATTGGTAAACTGTTGTTACATTTGATTCATGTAGATTTGGTCACCTAGATACATATAGGTACCATATTGATAAAATCGACTGGAAATAATTGTAGTGTACATAGGTAAGGGCTCATGCATAAATCATGTGATGTCTTTTTGGCTACTTTTTGACCCCCCCCTCCCCCATGGTGATGTTTGGTGAGTTTCTTGGCTAACCCCCCCCCCCCCCTAGCAGTCTCACGTGTATTTTTTTCATTCAACTTTTCACGTTTGCTAGCCGAAATTGACAATATTTCTTAGTTTGTTCATCGTAAAAAAATACACGTGAGGTCTCCTTGTACCCCCCCCTCCCCTACCGTGATCTTTCGTGATGTTTTATTGGACCCCCTCCCCCCCTATAGGACCTCGCATGATTTATGCACAAGCCCTAACCTAAGTAAGTAGTTACATAAATACTAGTAGGTATATAAATTACGAACTTATGCATTTAATTAGAGCTCATGTTCATACATACATTATGTCTAAATTTATATTTATTTTCTATCAGAAAGTCGTTTTAATCTACGGCCAATTTCATTACAAACTTTATAGCCCAACTATCGGAAGCAAAAGGCAGAACTGTGCTAGACCACTTCGATAGACCGGTATAACTGAGACTCCATTATTCGTATTTGTTGTTTGTAATTGGAGGTCTATAAAAACTGGTTGTTAACAATAACAACGCAGTGTCTATTTCAAAGTTAGAGACAGGTTAATAATAAAGATAACCGATAAACATATTTATTATATTGAGCCTTCCACATAATAAAAGTGAGTGATAATTCACTGATAATTCTTATTATATTTTTAATTCACGTGATATTTATCGTTTAAATAAAAATGAAACTTTTTACACTAGCTATAATTAGTTTTCTAATTACTTTTCTTCTAATTAACTTTACCTTAAAAATAAAGGGAAAACTCCAATTTTGAAAGTAGGAGAAGAAGGGAGCCCAGGCGAAAATATGGGGCTCGACGTTTTTGAAAATATTGGGATCGGTTTTTTATACTGTACTCGTAGTTAAAGGCCTTAATTAAAACAAAATCTAAGGTCGTATTTTGTGTGTTACGAAATTAAATTCTGTCTAATATCTTTTGGCAGTAAAAAAGGCGGCAGTCACATTTTTTTTTAATTTACTGGCTTTTTTAACTGCCAAATATTATTAACAGATCGAGTAGGCACACCATATAGTTTGTATGACTAACTTAAACAAAACGCGATCGTGATTTTTTGTTTCGATCAAGCCTATCATATGTAGGTACAAATTCTTCACAATCGACCCATTGACAGTCTTCGTATTGGGTGGTCTCTCCTCAAAACAGAGTGAAAGTGGAAGAATGCCGTTTGATTTGGCGGTGGCAGTTGTGTAATATATGTCACACGGGGAAGAGAGCGTGCATAATATACTCTAATCAAATGTACACATTGTAGACAGGTTTCCCTTGCTTGAATTGAAAGTGATCTTACGAATAAGATGCTTGAATACAGGGTGTAGTGTAAGTCTAATACGGGCAAAGCTCTTAGCGGGAGTTTAGGACATAACTACCTAGTACATTTAGATACTAAACAAATTATGTAAAACTTTTACTTAAACAAATTAAGTATCCAACTTAAATAATTCGGCGCGCAATGTAGAGAAACACTCTCACGTTAAACGCTCGTTGACAGCTAATTTCAAAAGATGACATAATTGCCATATCTACAATAACAAATTTTCGTACCTACATTGCTGCTCCGATTATCTTAAATAAATTCTGTGGGGTCATAATTAAGAGTACCTTTAAAAAAACCTTGTAATCCATGATTACACTAATGAATCCCAAGCCTGGTTTAATTGATCGCCCGTATCGTATTAGATTTACTTTATTTCTCTGTAGAAATAGAGAGAGTATTTAAAGCTCAAAAGAAAAGTGTTAGGGCTATAGTAGGAGCAAAACAGGATGATTCGTGTAAGCCAATATTTAAGGAATTGAATATTCTTCCTCTTCCATGTATGTACATCTTACCACGGATGCGCGATACACATAGAAACTCGGTTGCAACGAACGCTCATGCTGTCGCGTGACGCGACAGCATGAGCGTGTTTGCACGTGCACTTTTGCACGTGTTTGCACGTGTTTGCAGCGTGTTTGCACTTGTGAGCTGTAAAGGAGACTTTTTTGTCGACTGTACATCAAGGAAATATACTGTACCTATATTTGTTAAAGAAAATGAGCATCTGTTCAAGATAAATGATGTAAATGGTAAAAGAAGTACTAGAAACAACAGCTATTTGTGTATGCCCAGATGTCACTCGACTGTTTATAAAAAAAATGTTTATTGTAGGTATGTGTATCAGTATAAAGAATACACTGTCAAAAATGTTTCATGACATGAGTACTAATATATTTAAAAAACAATTGCACAAATGGCTATTACATCGATGTTTTTATTCTATTATAGATTATCTACACCATGAAATTACATAGACATTCTAAAAATGTGAAAATGTAAAAATAATATTGTGTCGAAGTATTTGTTGTAGTTAGTATGTTATTTTTTAAATAATTAATGATATTCTTTTATTACCAATTTAATTTTAAGACCGAACTTTGCACGCCTGACAAGGCAGATCATGTGGAAAATGCAGCTATTAACACTTACCTGTTTATAAATGACTAACCCATGTTCAGCAATAAATCATTTCATTTCATATCACACTGTATATAGTGTATATCATTCGTCAGTACTAACTCTATGGAAGACGATCGCGTCTTCGATGAGCATTTCGTCGTTGCACGATTTCAGGAACTGAAAAATCAATCCAAATGACATATGTTTACAGTTTTCTTTTGTCAAATTTGAAATTTACACATAACGGAATTGGCAATCTCAACGACGATTTCTCAAAAAGTGTCGTAGGTATATTTGGCTCACCAATACACACTTTTTCAGAAATGCTTATTTATTATTAATTTGTCAAAGACGTGAAATACTGTGGAAAGTCAGCCATATATTTATACGTTTTTTTTGGATTCTACTGACGAATGTACTTATAGGTATATGGACGGTATAGTTATAGGTATGTCTATCTCTGTTTAAATTTCACCCTCTATGTATAGCCATATAATGAAAATGTATTATTATTTACATGCAATTTTCTATTTCACATAGAACAATAGTACATTAAGACACAAGTGCGAAAAACACGTTTTTGCACGTGTCTCGTACGACGTTTTTTAGTACAGATGGCCCTCCGAAGTTTTGGACCTGACGTAAAATGACCCACTTCTCGCACTAGAGCCTAAAGAGTACACCATCTGTACTAAAAAATAATTTTAAAGTAGCCCATCACGCTTACTCCATCTGATGTACAGAGCGAGCATGATAAACTGCATTACGTATCGAGTAAACTGTATGATTATCACGCTTACTCCATCTGATGTACAGAGCGAGCATGATAAACTGCATTACGTATCGAGTAAACTGTATGATTATCACGCTTACTCCATCTGATGTACAGAGCGAGCATGATAAACTGCATTACGTATCGAGTAAACTGTATGATTATCACGCTTACTCCATCTGATGTACAGAGCGAGCATGATAAACTGCATTACGTATCGAGTAAACTGTATGATTTGTTGAAAACAATCTTAAAATACCATCCTTAATAGGTACTTCCTTACAGAAAATCAAATTGAAAAGACTGCGCACGTTCTAACGCTAGTATCTGAACGAAACGCGATTTATTGGGTGCGATGTTATTACAGAACCAATTTAATTAGCTGGTCACACGGTAGGTGCAACTAAACGCAAGTGCTGTAAAGCGTAGGCCACAAGAAGGCAGTATGGCTTAGTGCTTTTGCCTGTCCACGAGGACGAACAAGAAAAAAAAATGCCAGCAATAATCTGTTGAAGAGTAGGTACGCGGAAAAAATACATGGCATGCAGTTTGATAAAATTATGTCTTCTTAGAATGAGGTGGCAAATAAATACATACATAAATAAGTAATGGGACATTCTTACACAGGTTAAACTGAGCAATTCTCAAAAAGTTTGTACAATATTTAAATCGCGTCATCAATACATATAATACCTACCTACCTACATATTACAGGGATCGGAATCGGTTTTAAAAAAAAACCTCGAAACAGCTATGTATTTTAAAATGTTTTACACTTTTTTTCAACATTTTATGTAATTTTTAACATCGTATTTTTGAACTACTCCACTAACAAAAATATAGGTATAGGTATATATAAATATATACCGAAGAAGGAAAAAGAACGGAATTCGAACCGTTCTTTTTGTATGGAGAAAAAACCTGCATCCAATCGTGATCCAAAACATTTCCCAAAATGTTTGTATTTATTTAAATTTTATTGCACAAAAGTAAAACTTAGCGTACAAAAGGCGTTGATGTTGGTCGGTCGGTCGGTATAAAACGAAATCACTTTTTTTCGTGATATATTTAATTGTTGTATAGGAAACCTTGTTCCGAGAGACCATCTTAACAAGTTTTTCACAGTATTAGGTATATGTATGGCTGACGACTGTATAATGGCGTTCCATTATTATGGCTGTAAGAGCTGATTTCACCAGATTTTTGCACCCAGTTGGACAATTTTTGCACCCATATAATATGTAGTATAAAATAAATAAATATCTTGGAACATTTCGCAAATCGACCTAGTCCCACGGTAAGCTCAATTAAGGCTTGTGATGTGGGTACCAGGCGACGATATATATAATAGATAGATACATAATATCCTAATTAAATATCTATTTAAATACATAGACAGCCATTATCAAAGAACAAATATTTGTGATAAATAAATACACAAATAATGCCCTCGCCGGGATTCGAACCCGTAACTTCCAGCTTCGTTCGGGTCACTACCAGTTGGTACATATGTTGGTCAGCCTCCGTAGCCTAACTAGGCTACGGAGGCTGACCAATATATATATAGACCAAGAACACACGTGTACACCTCCCCTAACAATAACAAACGCTCCGTTTATCTGTCTGCGCCGGCGCATCGATCATCGGCTCCAGGAAGTGAACCTGGAGAAAACGGGGAATTTAGAGGTAGATGCTTTTTCTGGTTATTTGATACACCACACCAGTTTACCAGTAGCCGTACTATGAGTTGGAATGTAAAGGATACGTTTGGTTTTACTCGATACGTAATATAATTGTCCTTCCTAATGTATTCACCATAATATATTTTTATAAATGTCAATGTTGTAAGCGCCATCAGTTTAGGTGATAATTCGTCGACATTATATATGTTTGGTAGTGATTGAAAGAAGAACCAATCACTACTACGGCTATCTAAGTACCTAAGCACTGCCTTTCAAGCCGCCACAGATTATATAACTAAATAGTGCTCGAACACAAAAGCATGCAAATACCTGAAAACTTTTTGCGCATGCATTATCAGCCCCGCAATTATTTCTAGAAACAGCGCCATAAAATCCTTCCAAGGAATTTCGCAGGAATTTCACCTTCTTCGTTAATACCAGCGCTAAAATTAGATAAACTTATGGTAAACAACTTAAACTCGGCTAATTTAAAAGGCACAAAAGAATTCCAAAACGAACAGGTTTTGCTTTAGTGCTATAAGGTTGTATCTGGCTGGGATATGGAGTGAGATGGGACTTTGTTTTAGTGGAGGTGGGTATAGGGTTACCAGATTGAGGGCTTAAAGTAGATGAGTTGCTTTTTACGGTCTTATCTGACCACATTTAAAAGTTTTTGGAGCTTTTGGAAACTCAATGGACTATTCCAATGACTTTCACTGATATATGAAACTATAAAAAAAAGAAAAAAAATGCTCTATATTTTGTACCTGTTTTATCCCAACATACGCATTGTACGACCAATACCAGATTTAATATTTTAGGTCTTGGGAGGCTACCACCATCTACTAATGCGATTCAATTTAGGAACTAAACTGAAGCTGTGTCAGTTCAATGGAATAACTGTCAATAATTTACAAACCGAATCTAGCCTTTAGGGTGCGGCTCCACAGACGCGGAGCTGTGCAAAATTGACCAATTATTTTACATTCTTCAAATTCGAATTCGAAACACTGTGATGCGGTCTCATTGGCCGAGCTCCCACAGCTCCGCTCCGCTCCGCGTCAGTGGAGCCGCACCCTTAAATTGGTAATGTTCGTCACAATGATCATATTCTTCGACCCACTTTTTGTATTTTTTAAGACAGAAATTTCTGCTCTATACACAATGGCGAGAAGGCTAGAACGCACCCACAGTGGTCCAACCGCTATGTCCAACTGGTTGTGCCACGGGTAAGTAAAATTCAACTGTCAGATTACTTTTTTTACTTACTGTCATGTAATTATGACCCATAGACTGAGACAACTGAGGGGCAATTGTCCAACTAGTATACGTAAATATATATTCTAGACTTCTAGTATTGGACTAGGTACCGATAAAATTTTGTGTACCGTTTGTGTACCAATGAACTACGGGTAAACTAACTTCCTCGTAGTACAATCGGTTGGACTATGGATCATTTTATTTCCCCGTGGCCCAACCAGTTGGACATAGCGGTTGGACCACGGGTTGGGAGCGGAACACACGACTTTTTTTTAATTTACCAATATAAGGGCTAAACTGAGCATTTAAGAGGTCATGGTGGGCCCCTGGTAACCCTAGTCGGGAATGCTTGTGGGACAATTATCTTTATGAAGCTGGTTGAACAAAGGGTTGGTTATCTGCGCCGGAGTGGCTAAACGGACGAATTAAATTGTTAAAGAGGAGAATGCGTGGCTGGTATGAGCGCTGCGTAAGGTTGAGGAGTTAGATACTCAGCTGTGCAAAATTATAAATAAATATGGATTTATTGCATACAATTTGTACATAATTAACCCTTTAACGGGCAAGAGTCAAAAAAATCGTGGGTTCAACGCCATTATATGTATAGTACGAAAAATTCTCTACAAGAAAAAAATACAAAAAAAAATGTTATACGTAGGGTGGTCGTTTTTGAGACCAGTGCCCTATAAAGGGAAGGCTTTCAATTAAAACAAAATATAACGTCACTATTTTTAGTGTTTCAAAGTAAAATTTTCTGTAACAATAACAACTTTTGACACTTAAAAAGGGGGACAATTAAATTTTTTGTGCGCGAACAACGTGCGATCACGAACCTATATCTTTTAACTTTGGCTACTTTTACTACTGCCAAGGTTGTTGAACAGAGTACACCACGTAGTTTGTATGACTAACTTTTGACCTAATAATAAATAAATAAATATCTTGGGACATCTTACAGAAATCGACTTAGTCCCACGGTAAGTTCTATTAAGGCTTGTGATGTGGGTACTAAGCGACGATATATACAGGGTGGAAAGGGACGACGTTCCTTCCCGCTACCGAACGAGTCTACCAACCATTAAGATCAACTTTCAGTATGGGACCAACATCGAAATCGTACATGGAAAATTGACTTTTCCATACTATTGAACTCTAACTAATCACTCACTTTGTATGAGGGGTAAATTTTTTTTTTAAGATATTTCGATGTTGGTCCCATACTGAAAGTTGATCGTAATGGTTGGTAGACTCGGTCGGTAGCACGAAGGAACGTCGTCTCTTTCCACCCTGTATATAATAGATAGGTATATACGTATAGATACCTACTTATATACATAGACAGCCATGACCAAGGAACAAATATTTGTGATAAATTAGTAAATGCACAGAGAATGCCCTCGCCGGGATTCGAACCCGGAACCTCCAGCTTCGTAGGCAGAGTTAATACCAACTAGGCTATGGAGGCTGACAAATAATAAGGTAATAATAAGGCCTTAGCTATTAGGTAATTTTTTTTTGCAATCGAGCCATTGGACATTCTGACACAAATCGACCTAAGCCCACGGTTAACTTGATTGAGGCTACAGTGTTGTGTAGACAGGGGTATACTGTGGCTAAGTAGCACAGCAAAAATAGTGGTCATTCCACATTAGGTGGCATTTTTCACCCAACCCTACCGCGAACTTCGAAATTCGCAAATTTCGAGAATTTGTCTCTGTCACTCTATAATGACGGCTTCGTTGGAGTAACAGAGACAAATCCTTGAAATTGATGAACTTCGAAAATCGTGGTAGCAGGCCCTAGCCTGTATTGATGCCTACATCAATGAGTTGACTTGCTAGTTTTTATGATTCCCAATCTTTGCCTACTTTAAATACAAAAATAAAAGTAACATTTTCTACAATCTTTGCCTACTTTAAATACAAAAATAAAAGTAACAATTTCTATATGAATTTTTTGCGCTACATAATAATTACAACTATAATTAAACGGTTAAACTCACTTGTATTTAGTCACTACGCGCGACATGTTTCGGAGAGCCTAGCCCAAGTAACAAAAGCGAATCTAAAAAGGGGATATTAGATATCTAATAGACTTCGATTTGATTGTCTACCATAAGAGTAACATTGCCCCCAAGCTATCTTCAATAACGCTTATAGATAGTCTATAGTAAAGTGGGCACAACCTTGTAACTATTCATAAGTCTCCCTCTAGAAACCACGAATAGACAGAGTTAAGAATTAAACATTTTCAAATAGTCTTAAGGCATTCTTCTAGAGTCTTTCTATACTATTTATAGACCACGATATGCACTAGTAGATGGTTAATAGATAAGCTTGAGAGCTAAACAGAAGTATTTACTTGAGATGTTTTAAAACCAAATTAACTCAACCCTGCCAACCTTAAGAAAGATTTTAATAGAAATAGACAACGATACGTATAATGGCGCATATCTCAAAAGAATAATGCTAAGGTAATATTACAAAATGGCGTGACAAATTTCTAACTTCTTATTTCATGCGCCTAGTTTTCATCGGCTAATACTGATACTTAAACTTGCAAAACTTGGTGCGGATGAAAGTCTCTCGCTGAATTTGTGTAAAACTCTCTTTAAATAAGAGCGCCCGCTTGAAATGTAATATTTAATAAAATAATAACCAAATATAATATGATAAAAAAAATATATTTTGTTTTTATATGTTTAAGCCATTTGTTTCATTCATAATATAGTATATTAAAAAGTATAGGACGATTTGTTACAGATAATATATTCATAAAAGTACAAAAACAAGCCAAAAAATAGATCGCTACAATAATTTCACAAAATATTAGGCAGTAAAAATGGCGTCTAGTTAAACTTGTCTAGAAAAATGATTTCTTTAAAACAAACTTTCTAAAGAATAATCTGTAGTATAGCTCTAGTAAATGACAAGACTATTTTTACTTGTTGCAAACCAAACTTTCTAGTCGAGGAATAAACTGGTTTATGAGTGGTTTAAGATTACCTATAAACTGCCATTTTTGTATACTGTTTTAACTTCTCACAGTATTTCTAGACATCAATCAGAGAACTGGCATTTTGAATGCGTTGTGTATCATTTTGGATGGATTAATGCAGAACGAATTCAAGAAGTTACCTTCTTAAAGAAATTTGTTTTTTATTTGTTGACAATATGAAAATTATGAAATAATGTAATGGTATAATCGCAACTTCGCGCCGCAGGCGTGCGCGCGTGCGGAGTAGTCGCGAGACGCACGTCTTGACATGTTGAATTGTTTGGTGTATCCACGGTTCACGCGGCCGATTTGTAGCAGTTTTAACGTGTTATGTTTAGTTTTATCAGTGTATTTGAAGAGGGCGGAAAGTTTATTTTTTGTGGATCGTACCTATTAAATTAGGTAGATATATCTAAATTATTATATGCGTACCTATCTGTATAAAGTTTCCCCGATTTCTAAGAATGAACATTTGACACGCATTGTTTATTTATTTATAGGTATATGGAACCATTTCGTAATTAAAATTATTGTCTAATCTTTATTTATTATTTTAATAATCTTACCCGCTCAATTCATGAGTCGCAAATCAGAATCGGAACACCTTTTGCTCCTTCTCTGTATTTTCTTCTATTTTTAAATATTTGCAGACTCTCCGACGAAAGCCACCAGATCTTTTAATTTGTTTTACTGTCTCCATTGCATAAAGCCAGCTGATCTAGTAAAATTGCACTTATTTACATTATCTTTAAGCAAATAAACACTGGAACCACTATTTCACTAACATATTATTAGACTTACTGAAAGATATCTACTAATGTAGTTTATGTAGACTTTAGTCTTTTTATAAACAAACATAAGAGTACCACTAGCTAATACGGAATATCTGTAGAAAGTTAAATCTTAACATTTACCATCTTATCTAATAAAATACTGGAAAATAGGTACCTTTAGGCTTTATTAACTATTTATAGAACAATATGTCCTAAGATAATCGTCATACCTAGAAATGTACTTAAAATACGTGTTCTATAGATCAAATCATCTAAAAAAAATCAAATATAAGACAAGATACACTATAAGGATACTTTTTCTTCATATAAACCATTTATAGAAAGCCCTTATCTAAAAATAAACTGCGAATAGACTATCAATAGATAAATTCGTTTTAAGCCTTCAGGCCCATGTTACTTGGGAGGTCTCCATAATCAAGTACTGAGCCCGCGTTCACGCCTCGCGACTCGCCAATAATAACAGTTAACAATATCTACATTTATAATTAATGAGAATTTTAATTATTTCGGCCTGGTTTCAGTGGACACAGGTCAAATCTCTCGAGTATTATATTTTAAGCGTAACGACCATAATGCGTATACGCACAGCGTATCGCGCCATCTAGCGTCAAAACCCTGCATGCTAATTGGGCGCCTCAAATATTTTGATCCCATCGCCGTGGCATTTTACATCGGCTTTTGTTTAGGTTCTTCTTAGAAAAGGAGATGGCTATGGTCTCCTCAGTCAAATATTTGCCATTCTACCAAATGCAATTGTATGTAAGTAGGTAATGTACGTCAATAGACAGTAGAAAACAAAAAGTAAACAAACACATAAATAAATAGCCTACCGCTAAATAGTTAGTACTGTCTTCCGGTTTGGGGGTAAGATAGCCGGTGTAATTATTATGTCCATGGGCCTCAGTTCCTGCTTTCCATGAGGTGGGCTGAGAGCTCAGTTGTCTACCTTCGTCACATAAAAAAAACATGGCTTACTTTCCATAGCATTTGACGTATTTGACACATATCGTGAAACACGTTCGCAGGGATATTTTTACAGGAAAATATTAAACATAAGTTTCTGCGGTTAAGTTTCGTTTAATAAAGTAAATGATAGCTACAGTCTCAGCCAAATTGAAGGCTACGTTTTAAGAATGTCGCAGCATTTGTCACCCAGCGGACTAATTTAGACACGGTGTAGGCGTCCCGGCTATCTGCGGAAACAAGGTGATGTCATTAAATAAGAAGGCAAATGATACAATAATCTTAGTAAGGTCAATGTTAGGAAAGGGAGAATTGATTTATCAAAGGCAACACGTAGAGGTAAAGTCCATTTCAAATACGAAGGCCCGATTCCAATTGACAAAGTCATTACATTAGGCGTCAACAATAGGATCAGTGATAGCAAAAGATACCTGGCCAGACCCTTTTGTGGCGTGGTATTTTATGCATACATCGGTGTACGACACGTGCCAATTTGTAGCGGACCAATTAAATGACAAAAGTTTCGAGTCGCATCGGGCCTTCGTATTTGAAATGGACTATACTGTAGGTAGGATCTTTTTTTAAAGGGCATTTCTTATTTAGTTCGTCAGGTGTGTCATCATGACCATGTTTGAAATTTAATGAAGGGTTTGCAGGAAGTCGAACATTTTGATACTTATTTACGAAGTACTTAGCCCCTGCGTCGAGCTTTCTGTTCATATTTAAAAATATAGAAAATTAAGTAGGTTTAAAAAAAAGAAAGACAATTTAGTAGGTTATATACTACTGTAGTTTATATAAATATAACTAAATATAGAAACAAGAAAGAAAATTAAGTAGGTTGTCACAACCATGTGTATGTACATTTCTTCTACTTTTTCTACACTTCTTCTTCTTTTTCAATTCTTTCTACTCGCAAATCTAAATGAGAAATATCCTTTACAAAACTCATGAGAACATTGAGTATTTCACATGGTTAGGTGCTTACATTTGCTTAAAATATGTATTCTTTAAAAACTATATCTATCAGTCGTTCAATCGATAGACAAATGTGCTACGCTAGAGACGATAAAACTATGTGAATATATTGCTTCTATTTATAGGGTGCTTCTTATTTTTGCAATTTTGTAGGATGTTCGAACCAATAAAGGAGCTCTTTGCTCTCCCAATTCTTTATTGGTTCGAACATCCTACAAAATTGCAAAAATGAGAAGCACCCTAGAATATGTTAGCTTTATGAGTGGGTATTGAAAATGAAATGTAGCGAAGCTCGCAAAGGTGCGTTGATGTCGTTTGTTCCATGAGTAAGAAATGCGTTTGTGCTAACATACTACATAACACTTAACCTCGTAATGTAGGCATATTACGTCAAATTTTGCCAAATCAAATTAGAAATTTGTTTAATTGACATAGAGTTAAAAAATTGATTGTAGCTTATGTTATGTCCTTTGTAATTTTGATTCTACTAGATTGATCAATAAATATGCACTTCCAGGTTCTTTCTGCTTTTTTATGTACACACATAAAAAAGCAGAACAACCTGGAAGTGCATAATCCCCGATACATTAAATAACTTACCTTTAGAAATTTTACAGATACTTCTACTTCAAAATAATAAACAAATGGGAAATGCGTAAAAAAATATTTTTTTAAAGATATTTTTGAACCAGACGGAGCGGATGCGCTCTCAGGCTGTTCTAATAAGAATTTAAATAAAACATTGTAATTTGATTAATAATTTTTTGATTAATACGCGTGAGCAACTCAGCTATGTAACCGAGACCACACTAAAAATCTTTAATTATAAGATTAAATAAGGTCTAGGTTACAAGGTAAAAAATGTAAGTAATATTGATTGAAATAAACAGTTTAAATATATATTTTTTTAATATCATGGGCACACATCATGGGTAGACATAGGTATACTCAACCATTTGTAACCCTAGGCCACCCTCGAACCTTGTCAAAATAACAAGCAGAAAAATATTCCTGGATTGGCGTATTTTTAAACACAAAAAAATTTCCTACACAAATCAATCTAATGATATTTTTTTGGCTTGTATGATTAATTCAGGATAGTTATAATATTATCTGATGTTAAAAAGAATTCAACCTACCCTGTAAATATGTGTAAACTCTGTTTATTTAAACAACACAAACAAGTTGCTGATTTCAGCATTATTTTCTATGAAAAAGTACGCCTGACTATTTGACTGCGGTTGAAGGCTACCTAATTGTCGTTAAAAAGACATGATATTATAGAATTTATCATTTAACCAGTTAAATACTTATCAAAGATGTATCTCAGAATTTACTAGACACATCAAGAATGCTTCCCCGTTAATAATTCTAAGTTGGAACCGATCCTAATCAGACCCCAGCATTGCCGCTTCGCACCTCCGTAAAACGATAGCTTCTGTTGCGCAGTCACCGATTTAACCATTGTTACTGGATCCCTATGCCGTGTGGTGACGGCAATAAGAATACATTTGTCACCACTTCAACTCCTCCTGCGGGTGTCGTAAGAGTCGACTAAGGGATTGAAGTGTCACTGACCATTATTTGTTATTAAAAGATTGATGCTGGGCAGCAGCGTCATCATAGTGGACACATTACTGCGATCGCCAATCCGCTTGCCCAGCGTGGCGATTATGGGTATTTACCTCCTAATGTGTTTATACGCATAGTTAATAGGAGAGGCCTACGTCCAGCAGTGGACTATCATAGGCTGATGATGATGATGATGATGACTGGATCCCTAGTGATATCTCACCGAAATATTTTTCGCCTAATTTTACTTCCCAGCCACCTTATGGCTGATGGTTCACGTGGCATACCAACATCTTACAAAAATTATTAGCTTCTTGTCAGCCTCTGTAGCCTAGTCGTGACCCTGCCTAAGAAGCTGGAGGTTCCGGATTCGAATCCCGGCGAGGGCATTATTTGTGTATGTATTTATCACAAATATTTGTTCCTTGGTCATGGCTGTCTATGTATTTAAGTAACTATATATTATAAAGTGGACCTCCAGATTAGAGTACGTCCGAGCCAGCCGTGGCGGGCATATGCCAGAAGTGACATTTAAAATGTAATGGCAAAAAAAAAATCTATCGAATGAAGTTAATTTTATGTCAATTAAAAAATAACATCTTTGTTTTATTCCATTTCAAAGTTCTATACCTCTAAAAAAAAAACACCCTTTATATATCGTCGCCTGGTACCCACATCACATCTTAATTGAGCTTACCGTGGGACTAGGTCGATTTGTGTAAGATGTCCCAAGATATTATCAAGATATTTGAAAGTATGCGAATAATTGTTTGGGGAGTTATGTATAACGGTCATTCTCCAGATTTGTGCTAGAATCCTAATTAACACGTCGCTTTTTTTCTACTAACTTTTCAATGAATATCTTTACAAACATAGTAACATATTGATCGTAGAAACTTAAATGTCTATGCGTCACTTTATAATTATGAAAGGATAATTATTTAAAAAACAATCAAAATGTGACGTGTGAATTAGAAAAAGGACGTGTTAATTAGAACATTACACTTTTGGAGGGCGCGTGAATTATGAAAACGACGCGTTAATTATAATATTTTAGATTTTGCTTGACGTGTGAATTAGAAAAAAAAAGTTACAAACTAACATTTCATTCCATATTCGAGAAAATATTATTTACGTAGGTATAAGTAGTGAGTTTTTATCGATAGATATCAATTATTCCATATATTTTATAACCAATTTCTAATTAACGCGGTCATTTTTGACGCGTGAATTAGACGCGTTATTTAGGTTTTCTTGAAAAATAAAAAATATCTTGTTTTTGTACATGCAATATACTACAGAATCTAATATGTATTAAATAATGCGATTTTTAATGTGTAATTCTCGGCGCAATAGAGTTACTAGTTGAATTTTAAAATGTGAACGTGTTAATTAGAAATTTTGTGAACCAAGCCGCGTGAATTAGAGACAATGGTTCATAGTCTCCTTCCAGAACACAACTGACACGCCCATCCCACACAGGACTCTAGACACGACTGTGGGCTAGACCGAAAGGCGATAGTGAGGTCCGTACCTACATTCAGAGTGCTCGTATGACAATGACTAGATGTGACGCGTCAATTAGGACAGGTTACGAGACAAAGTGTTGATCGTTGATATCTTAGTCATATAGTACTTTATTCATTTGATATTTTTTGTACCATTAAAAGGTATTTTGTTTTGTTCAAAGAACTAGCTTTCGTTGGCGTTTCTTCATGTATATCGTAAGGAGAAATTAATATGTTAGTGAATCGGGTAGTGGGACGCGACGTGTGAATTAGGAGAATGACCCTTAACGTATTTTTTTCTACCCTTTGTGTTTAATATACGTACATGAAAATTCATGTACAGCTGAAAACGAATACAGTCTATGCTCAAAAAATATAATATATGAGAAAACTTATAGTTTAATATTTTTAAAGAGCGAAGACATGTAAAATAAAAATGCACGCCTGGAGAATGACCGATAATATGCCATAAACTTTTTGGCCACATATTAGTAAACGATCTCTAGTCTTTTGAGCCCCGTAGTCTGATATGTCAAACAAATGATATCTTTAGATAATATGCTTTGGTTTTTATATATGAAAACTTATCCCATTAGGGGTCCATGCTACCTGATATTGCGGAATGGACGCTGGTCTAAAGGTGCATTCAGACCAAACGAGCATTCGCTATTCTATCCCCTGCTCTACGAAATTAACGAATCACGTTTTGTGTAACGATCGAATTTCGTAGAGTGGGGGGATAGAATAGCGAATGCTCGCTTGGTCTGAATGCACCTTCAGCTATGCTATTCTCTTATTCACACATTCGACGCTGCGTTCGTCAACGACCTCGACTAACGTAACTCTCGACGCAGTGTAGTTCCAGCTCACGCCGCATTCGTCGCCGAGCGCTAGTGTCGTTTAAAGTGCATTAGTGAATACCATTTTTAGGCTCGACGCTGCCGCATCGCTGACACAGCGCTGATAGCGAGGCGGTTTCCTTAGTGAATAACACTGCAGCTACCGCAGGCCTTAAGAGTTTGGTCCCCGATTTGACTACTACTTCACCAGCGAGTGGAACAACTTATCCTAAGTTAGGTAACCGCGGTTGTGTAACCACGAAGCTTACAGATAGGGTTTCCATTTGTCCTATGTTATGGAAATAATGGAACTAAAATAGTCATATTGAAATAAAGCGATAAGTTACCTTAAAGGTAAGTACACATATCTCATTTTTAAAAATTATCCACACCAACACCAATACATAATAGTGTAATGCTCAAAAAATTGTACATTTGGATCAACACATCTTCGATATTGATTAAAATTATTAGTAGGCTGGTAGAGTCAATGATGTTTTGAAAGATTCACCACATTTCCCAAAATGTCCCAAAATGTTTGTAAATCCCAAAAATAACGCAAAATTTGAAATCGATGGAAAGAATACTTATTTCTTATTTGATTTTTTTATTTCTTGATTGAATCATAAAGTGCAAAGAACAGGGTTTAGAATGGTAAAGCATGCCGAGAAATTACTTCGGCGGCTTTGCTGTGACATAGCACTCCTTTGTTAAAATTTTCTATGAAATGTTCATAGTTCATAGTTTTTTATTCATAAAACAATATACATTGTGTTTGAATTTAAATAATTAATAACTACCTAACGTGAGACTATTACAATAATTAAAAAAACTGAGATTAGACATATACATACACATTTTACAATCAATTACAAATGTCACAAGGTATTACAGAATTATTTCATTATTAAATTACACACTTAATATAATATTAAAAAATAAAATTAAAAAAAGAGAATGTGCATAAATATGGGTGAATTTCGGTGTTGTAGTGTTGAATCCCCTCCTTCAAAGCATGGGTGATCGAGAGCTTGCTGACATAGAATAACAAATAACATACAAATAACCATATGAAAAACCAATTATCTATATTAAATCGCAATATTTGGGATTCACTGAAATAAAGGACCAGCCAGAAAATAGGGTCAAAACAGATTTTCGTCAATGAGACCAGGGCTGCAGGACGATTCGCTATCGCTCGATCTAGGAGAAAAAAAGTACAAGAAAAAAATGGTCCCACATTTTTCATACATTTTACATGCTCTCCACTTTGTAACCGCTGTACAAAGTGTTTGAAAAACGGTTACGTAATAGAAACAAAAATTTGGGACACTTTTTTTCTTCTAGTAGGATCGAAAGAGCTCGTGATTCTGAGCAGGAAAAACATAAAATTTACCTGTTTCAGAAAAACAAGTTTTTGTATCTCTTCTCGCGAAAATGCCCAATTAATCCTATTTTGTGTACTTTTATGTGTCTGGTAAAAAAATAGAAATTGGTCAAAAAAGTACGCTTTTATCATTGTTTTTCAGCTAGCACATCTTGTGTTTGACAGTGACAGTCTCGTTTTAATCAATGTCATCAAAGAGAGACAGGTAGCCGCGATGAAGGTGCGAGTTGCTGCTGTCAAGTTGTGTCGAGTTGTGCTAAGGTCACGTCAATTGTTTTCCAGTGTCAAAACAGGATAATTTCTCGGATGTGGAGTGCATGTGTGTTCAGCATATCAATTTGTATTCGTAAGCGTAGATAGCACACAACACGTTTCGATAATATTGGTGTAAGGTTAAATAATACTGTATTACTTATGCAAAATATCTTTACTTAATAAAATGTTTGATAAAGCCAATTGGCTAAACGGTACTAATGAAGTACAAGAAGTAAACCGTATTCCTTTGTAATAAGATTTATAAATGGTTAGTAATTTCGATCTTGTATGTTACATTGTAAGAATGGTAAAGTATGATGTGTACATACGTTTGTGACACTCTGCCCACGGATAGTAATATTTACCCGATTCCTTATCTCTAGATTATAATTTCCTTTAAAAGTAGCCGTAAACTTGCATTTTATACTTACGTTATGCGATGAAATAAATAAAGATAATTTTGTTAACCGACTTGAAAAAAGGAGGACACGATTCGCCTACGGCACAGGTTGCAGTTACAAAAATGAACTGAAATTTATTCTCAGAGTGCTTTGAAGTAAAAGAAACCGATTAAAATATTAATGCAAAATAAACATTGTTAAAAATAAAAATAAAAGAAACGCGAAACACATTTTACGTATTCATATTGTGATGTATGCACGTATTTACCTATTCATATAAAAATGAAATTATATTAATTATGACCTGTAAAATGTATATTTTATCAATAAGGAATCTGGATCTGAATTTGATTTAGTGCAGTTTTCTTTTTACTAAAATCGATGTCATGGTTCCTAAGACAAGATCACGCTACCTGTTATGATTTGCAAAACCTGACACATTTAGATTGATCATTCTGTATAGTGACGATTTAAATTTGTATTAAGTTTTATTTTTACTTAGTTTAATATTTGTAGTTCGTTTTGAATTCGTATTGGTTCTCTATTCTGTTTTTTGTATATTTTGTATCAGTTAGTAATTGGACGTATTTACGCAAAAAGGAACCAATCCACACTAATTTGTCATTGCAAAAATTAACTTTTTTGTTTTGAGTTTAGGTGTTAATTAGAACGAAATTCTTGT
Source organism: Thaumatotibia leucotreta (assembly GCA_025490895.1). Taxonomy (NCBI): domain Eukaryota; kingdom Metazoa; phylum Arthropoda; class Insecta; order Lepidoptera; family Tortricidae; genus Thaumatotibia; species Thaumatotibia leucotreta. The sequence continues at coordinate 14,412 of JALPQI010005922.1, read as the reverse complement.
GGGTTGGTTCTCCTTTTTGCATAAATTTATACGTCCAATTGTTGCTGTAAAGTGTCTAAATTATATTTTTTAATAAATGAACTCCTGACATGGATGTTTCTTTTAATAGCCTAACAAGGCTGAGATGTAGGTCCTTTTCTCATTCACGGGTCATGAATGAAACAAGTTCCGTGTGCATTAGCATGGGCACACGGTTGTACGCGCCCTCTGAATGACAAGTGACGGACCCTCTTTGGAGTCTAGCATGAAACACATTCGAAATCTAATGTATTTTGTAATAATCACCAAATTAAAAATTTTAAAAACCGACTTCAACCGATTTCTCCAAGATCCCCGATTTGTTTCCATCATTGGTTTCCTCAAATCCTACTTTCTGAATGAAAAGTCTTGTAAATGAATGAAAATTACCAAAAGCGCCATAAATGTACCTATAACATTTGAAGAGATCCCTCGATTTCCCCAAGATCCCATCATCAGACCCCAACTTGGTGCCAACGGGACCATCTCGGAAATTTTAAAATCGGTTCACGATTCTCTGAGATATGAGGTAACATACATACAACAACAAAAAAAAATCAGTCGAATTGAAGTCGGTTAAAAAAGATCCTATTTTGTGTGTTGTTGTTGATAAATAAATGAATGTTCGATGCTTGTAAAATGAAATCTTTGGTTAAAGAAATATATTACTGTGTATAATTTATCGTCTCATTCAAACTTATACAAAATTATCAGAAATATCATGAAATCTTCATCATCATTTTACTGTACCTACCTTGTCTTACAACGCATTGGCGTCAAACTGTTATGTTGTAAGTCTGTCAAACAAATAAATAAATAATTATCTTTTTGGATGCGCCGCTCGCATAACAGTATTATAACTTCAGCATATATAGCAACCTTAATTGCACTATGTTTTAGGCACTGGCTTATATCGAAGCAGGAATAAGAAATAATAGAAATAAATACTTAAGAAATCGTCTTAGTTGTAATACCTATTATTAAGTTCTTGACGAATTGAATTGGATATAAAATTATTTTTTCTTTTGTTCAAATATTTTCTGATTATTATTGTTATTTCTATTATTGTTATTGTCATTTTATGTGTATTTGCATTCGACTTTTTAACTTTTTTTGTATCGTTGCGCCTGAAATAAAACCTTATTTATTTTGTTTTCTTTATTCCTTATGCTTGTTAGGCTACGTTCTTTATAACAATATTTACAGAATTAAAATATAATACAGCATACAAAAACAATATAAAATATAAACCATATTATTATTATTATTTCTCAAGCCCTTGAAATTAGTTTACGCTTGTCAGGACCAATCCAAACCAATTAAAAAGCAATCTTATTATTTTTAGGTGTAAGTGAAGACTGACGATCATGTCATACTATGTGTAGGTGAAAATGATTATAACCGTTTTGATTTGGAATGAGAACCAATAGAATGTAAATAAATGAACTTTATTAATATACATTTACATTAATAAAAAACTTACAATTTAAAAAACAATAACTATTGGAATAATATTAACTACAAACTAAATCTTAAAAAATAAATTCGTAAAAATAATACCGATTAACTTAAATAAAACTAAACCTTAAAAAGAAATCCTTAAAATCCTTACCCATCCAAACCGCCCCGATTGGTTCCCGACGCAAAGTGTCCATCACGAATTAGAACTATATTCAGCACTTAAAAAGATAAACTTGTGTAATGTAATATTTTCTTCGGTTACCGTGAGGATTACACATGAAATAAAACTATGAAAACGGATAAACTCGCAGACCACGAACCCTGTAAAGTGTTCCAAACGTCGGAATGAAGTTAAAATTAGTTAATATACGCGAGTTTATCCGTTTTCATAGTTTTATTTCTTGTGTAATGTAATTATTATTTATGCCAGCCAAAAACAGCATGCAACATGAACGCCATGCTAGTCTTGTTAGCAGCAATCAGGATCAAGGCCACAGAGAGTTACGCTGATTCATCGAGAGATCGATAAACACTAGCCAGCTTCTTTAACCGACTGTGACGAAAAGAAAGTTATGTAGACTAACAATTATTTCAACGTATTGGTTATACAGATCGAGGAGAAAAAAACTGCATGAGTTTTAATATCAATTTCCATGCACATCCTTATTGTACACTTTATGCCTGTTTATTCAAAATCGAGAAATATCATGCAATGTATAGATAGTTCCACGAGAGTTGAGGTCACGCACACATCAACATGCCATGTAAACACACGGGGAATTTGAAATTAGTGTTCTTTTTTCGTACTGACAGCTAACCTAATTGCAACTGTAAGATTGACCAAAAAGTTTGTTCAAGGGATTTGCTTCCATATTTTAACGCAAGTCATTCATTCATTAACTACATTTTTTGCAATTAGTACTTCATTTGGATGTGTGTGTAATCATTCACCTCAACTGTGGTGAAATTACCTATAATAATATTCATCAGTTAATAAAATACGGGAAATCGCACGTACAAAAAAAAATATTCACCATATTTAACTTATGATCCGTGGATCTAAAAAATATAAAAAATAAACTATTTTAAACATGAATATGTTTATATATTATAGTTAGGGTTAGGATTTTGATGGCATTTATGGAACAGAGAGCAGTGGAGTCGATGTCACAAACATTTTTTACTTGAATAAATGATTAACTTATAAAATAATAACGAAATAGTGTTTAGTTCAAGTTGGATTTATCAATGAATTTAAGTAAATAACATGAATTTTATTTTTGAGAATCTAGAAAAATATAAATTTTCAATAAAAATGTTGATAAATGAGAAAATATATTTATTTGATTTTCAAGGTTCTACTTTTCTCGAATCCCATAAATACCTATTATATAATAATCATAAGCTATATTATAAAAAAAATGATTGAAGTTCATTTCATAGGTACCTAGTCAAATATTAATACAAGAAAATTATTTAATACTTACAATGGGCGAAACCCTGTTAAAAAGAATATATTTATGTATTATTTTTGATCAAATAATTATTCAATCAATCATAAACAATTTGAGTAACGACTCCACTGTTCTCTGTTCACCTAATGCCACCAAAATTCCTAACCTTAATTATAGTTTTATGTGAAATGCTGGACCGATTGAGCCAGCCGTTTTTGAATAACTGCGGAACCCTGAACCCACTGCCTGGCCCGACATGCTCTTGGCCTGTTTTTTGGTCACTTATAATAAGTCCAGACAAAACAAGATATCATAGAGATGACCAATTTACTTGCCAGTCAGCTCCAAGTACCAGTCGTGAGTGGACCTCCGACCCGCGGCCAAACTTTCCCCGATCGCGCGATAACGCGCATCTTCTTTGATAACTAAGGTCCGACCGAGATCTCGGTCTCGGTCTCGGTCTCGGCCATCTCGGCCAAAAATTGGCCGGGACTTTATTGGTGTCATATTGACATGAACTGACTTCAATTTCACTTTAAAATGAACGGAGGGAATAATTTAGAGTAAGCGACCCCTATCATACTATCGATAAAAATGCTGTATTTAATTTGACGTTGGACTTACTATAGGTATTTACTAGGGATCTCAGGGTCAGGGTCTCGGTCGGACCTTATTGATAACCATGAACTGCCGCCGCCTTATTAACGCAGACTTACTTTCGATCTATCCCGCTCGTACTTGCGTAAAGGATTCTTTAGTACACATGGTGCCTTTTTTCGCGCTAGTACGAGAAGTGGCTCATTTTACGTGAGGTCCAAAACTTCGGAGGGCCATCTGTACTAAAAAAACGTCGTACGAGACACGTGCAAAAAGGAAATTCGTAACGCGTGTCGATTTAAAACATTGCCACTCTTTTCGAATTTAATATTTTTCGCACTTGTGTGGGCTTTAATCTGGGAAAATCCAATACTCTGTGATGTTAAATTAATTTCACCTGTAAATATTTTAATTTACATACGTACTACACACGCGCACGGCTTGGTTTTAAACCAAAATTCTACTTTCCCCCGCATGTGTGATAACATGTCCATCTTCATTGATAACCTGCTGCCATAGATCAACCATTAATAGACTGTCCAACACATGATCAGCATATTCAGGGGCTGCACAATTTTGGAACAAATTAATATTAGAGAAAATATAGAAAATAATACTGGACCTTAATCATTGTCCGGTTCCTGCTGGCCAGTAGTTCTTCAATGCTGAAAAAAGACGAGAGACCCCAGGAATATCCCCACTCACATGCTTTGATTTTTGCGATAGACTCTATGTCTATGTAAAATAAGAGTGATGACATGTAACAAAAGCTACATGAAGCAAGTGAGTGGATAGGAACACTTGTCCCTTTTGAATATCGTACATGACGTACATACTTACTCGTACAATTATCATGACATTCAGGGCGACCCGTTTGCTTGTTATACCCATAGATCTATCTTTAACTCTATTACTTAATAACATTTACACATGTGATGATTTCTTCTATAAAATTAGTCGGTAATACATCAAAAAATTAATATGATCTTATTTAAAATATTTACTAAGACAAGACATACTACTGTAGCATTAGGAACCTTGGTACGAGAGTGTTAGATTGTGGGTCCCCCATAACCCACAGAGAAAGACAGAACCTAATACTCCCGTCCCAAGGTTGCTATCTACATTTTCATAGTTGAATTTTTCATTCAGCTTCATTGTTATTTTTTTTGTTTGATTATTTTTTTGTTTTTTTTTTGTTTGATTTGCAAAAAAACATAATAATTATGTGACCGTTACCTGTAAACTGTCGGATAAACTAGTGATATTATAATAATGTTATAAAGTAATTGTTAATTTATTATTAGACGATAAGAAATTTAGGTAGTGACCTTTAAATTCCTTCTTATTTAACACACCATTTCAGCTCATTTCTTTAAAATACTGATTTATCTAACATTTTAACTTAATTGTTAGCTAAATTAGATATAATTATGATATCAGTAAACTGTATTTTTTACTAACTAGTGTCGCGTAGTATTTTTACAATATGTCCTACACGTATTGAAACAATAGGTATAGGTACCTAATTTAGACTAGTCTTCGTAGTGGCTGTTTGTTTACAAAAAAAGAAATATAAAAAAAGTCTCAACTCCGTCGCATCTGCAACCTATCAGCATTATCAGTGGACGCCATGCGCGTGCGCCGCTTTCCTCCGCATAACGGCCCGCCGGCCGCCGCGGACGCACGCGAGTGACTCTGTGACTGTGCCGATTCTGTGCTGTGATGTGTTTGTGATCTGTGACTTTTCTATCGGTGAGTATTTTGAATTTAGGCTGTATGGCTTAGTGCTTTCGCCGGTACACAAGGACTAAAATTAAAAAAAAGTAAAGTATGCTGAGTTTTTTAGGGATATGTGCGATTGTATTTTGTTTTAGGTTGGTAGAGATTTTCGCACTATAGTCGTGATGTTTTATTGTATTTGCAGTACTTTCTAGGTGTGTTTGGAAAATGTAATTGAATTTGTTTAGTGTGGATTGGAAAAGTAAACTAATTTAACACTTTTTGGTGATATTTTATGGAAAAATCATTTTGTTTGTGAGGTCAAGTGCTAATTGTGTTTTTTCGGAGGTTTTAAAGTTGGTAAAGATATTCGCACTTTTTCGCGGTTATCGTGATTTAGTCATGGTTTAATTTAATATATTTTCGGTACTATCTCAGTGATTATGAAAAAAAAAGTATTCCTTTTTTTGGGTCATGTGTATCGATGATGTTGTTTTAGGTATTTTCTGTAGGTATAGTTTAAACACTGTACAAAATTAAAATAATCGTGATGTTTTAATTGTTTGTTGTAATATATTTGCGTAATTTTCTGAGTTTTGTAAAATATAATATATTTTTTATTGGGTGATAAAGTTTTTCACATTATATTTATAATACATTCGCAATAATCCTGATGAGATGTTTTCTTAGTATTTATCGTACTTTCTCATTGTTTTAAAAATGTAATTAGATTTGTTTGAGTTTAATTGCAGCAAGAGCCGTTATGTCCGTCAGTCTGTTCGGTTCTAGCTCAGTAACGCCGTTATGGCTGAACACATTTGGATTGAGTTTGCGTTGATTGCTTGTGATTTGATGGAATTATTTGTGAAATGAGGATTCTTAGTGAATAGGCATTAAAATGATGATATAATAGATTATGATGTTTTAATGCTTTGAAAAGTTATTAAGATACCTATCTATAGGTATACTTTATACAGTAAAAATTACATATTGAACAAATATACCTATAGGTACCCACAAACATAGGTAGATACGGTCTGACTAGTTATGTTACTTGCCTAATAAAAATACTGTATAATACAATTAGGTACAAGTATCTTAAAGATACAATTGAATATTACTGTGATATTCGAATCCAGAAACCCTAAAATTCTCTAGTAGCTAGAAGACCTTTTTGAAGTCTAATAACAATATTAAATTATTTTTACTCACTAGAAACATTAATATAAAACTGAAATAAATTAACACAAACTGGCTGACCCACCGCTAAACAGCTCGATCTCTTCCAAATAACCTTCAGTAGGTATAAAGTATAAAATATTAAATAGTCAAATAAATAAGACAGTAGTAAATTTACGCAACGATTTAAAAAGAAAATATAATACGCAATAATTCTACGATAGCTCAAAAAATTGATATTTTCAGCCTCAAACATACGTTCTAAACGAACACAAAATGTTTACATATTTTAGCAGCCTGCTCACAGCTGAATCCACACACAAAATAGGCCTAATTACACATCTGAGCAATATTTATCGCATGGATTCCAACACGTTTGCTTTGCTTACAAAAACTTACTTAAAACAATAAGTACAGTGTGCAAGTTAAATACTAGCGTATACATTGTATAGCATGTAGTTTTTTAATTTACAATTGCCATTAGATATATGGGAACGGCCAGAGCACTCACAAATATCTGAGCAGGGTGCTTAGACAAGTTCGCTAACACTCAATCGTCAATTGTAAACGAAAGGCAGCTAACTGTCTTTGTCGCAGTAATAGGAAAGAGTGACAAAGAGGGAAAACTACGATACGCTACTAAGCGTTAGCGATTGGCAACTTGGCTAAGCATCCTTGCCTCGCTGACTTCGGTGGCAGCCTTATCACACGAATCCCGTGAACGATGCAAGAACTTTTGGATATCTTGGTAGACGTCGTTGACAACTACCAAGATATCCAAAAAATGTAAGAGATACCCACGGAAATCGCGTAATAATATTGCCACCAAAGTCAAGGCGATTGAAACGCTAAAAAAATGCCCATTTGGACCACTATGTTGTCTTTAGAAATACTGAAATAATTTCATTTCATATCTTAATTCACACATACATATAGCTCTACCGACTGAGCTTTGGAAGCCGTCATAACTATTTTGAGGTTATAAATATAATTAAACTGTTAAAGTAACGTGTATTTATTTAGTCACTGCGTACGATAAGTTTCGGAGAGCCTAGGTCTCCATTATCAAGCTCTGAGCCCGCGTTCTCAGCTCTCCGAAACATGTGACTAAAACTTTAAATTCAGTATCTTGTGGTATGTAACGAACTTTCCAATAATTAATATAGTGATTTCCTTAGTATCTAAGTTACGTTGGTAATAAAGTGTGTTGATACTCGTATCCACGTTAACCACAATTATTGCAGTATTGTTTCAAGAGTGACATAACAGACGTAAAGCTTCCGTCTTATTACTTAACTTCATCATCATCGTTACTCTACGTCCACTGGTGGACAAGTGGATTTAGGCCTAGGGATATTGCCGTTATCGCCAAGCGCAGTAGGCGGTTTGGCGATCATACTCGTACAAGTATTTCGTATTTTAAGGGATGCTGACACATTTTGAACATAACCATAATACACGGGGTAAGATTGAAGTGCGAGTGCGCAACATGTCAACAGAGAATATTTATTTGCATCACGATATTTTGCTTATATATTAATCTACATAAAGTATTGTTATGTGTTCTGGGAGAGGAGTTAGTTAGTTTTGTTAAATAATATTTATTTTATAGGGTGACAATATCAAAATTTCTCAAAATTGCAAATTTATTTTCTTAGTCAACTCCATTGTATGAATAAGCGTCGGGTGTTTTTGCTGGCAGTCCCAATAGATGGCACTTCAGTACAAGTTTCAATGTCGCATATTGGGACATTGGAAATATTAACACTCAGTTATAATAAACGTCAGCCTGTCTTAAAATTATGCATGTAATTTAGATATACGCTAATTATTTCAAAGTCGAGATATGAAGCTTTAAAGGTACATACATAAATCATCGTTTAAATGCCCTAATAGTTGATTTTATCTTATCGATGGCAACTCAAGCTATTATGACGAGTATTGGTACAGCGTCGGGTACTAGTACTTCCACCTTATTTTCACTTCTACTGTACTGGGTAGTCTCTTCAAATCTATCGAAGCGAATTCAGCTAAATCCATTTATGAAAACCTTTATTACTAGGCAATGAGAGCGAAAAAGAAACAACACTGATCGACGGTGATACGGAGCGATTTGCCTTAAAATGCGAAAGTTTCGATAGGTTTAACTCAATTTTTAATTAATAAATTTAGTGCAATTTTAATTAATGGTTGTCTATGTATTTAAGTACATATGTCATCCATCTATATATATACAGGGTGTAAGTCTAATACGGGCGAAGCTCTTAACGGGTGTTAGTTTACGACATAATAAGAATAACTTTTACTTAAAATTAGAGCAACCAATTTTTCCATACAAAATAATCCGGCGCGCAATGTAGAGCAACTTACGCGAGTTAAGCACTCGATGACAGCTAATTTCAAAAGCAGGTGACATAACTGCCATATCAACAATAACAAATGTTCGTACCTACATTGCTGCTCCGATAATCTTAAAAAAATTCTGTGGGGTCATAATTAAGAGAAACATTTAAAAAACCTTGTAATCCATGATTACACTAATGAATCCCATGCCTGGTTTAATTGCTCGCCCGTATTAGACTTACACACTGTATATAGTATACCATCGCTTAGCAGCCATAACCATAATACATAACTTAATTCAGCTACCGTGGGACTAGGTCAATTTGTGTAAAAATTTCATGTTATTTTATCTATCATGTATTTAATTTTTATGCTAGTGTTAGGAATACATACCTACAGTTAGGGCCTGTTCACACTAGCGATTCACTTGGGCGATTTGAAAGCGATTTCTATACAAAAATTGCACGCGGCGAGCTCTCAGCGATTTCGCCTCCATACAAAACTCGCTAGCAAATCGCAAGTGTGCACAGCCTTGTTATACATAATAAATAACTTCTGGATTCCCTTAAGAAACCATGGCGAAAGGATAACAGCACAAATATGAAGGCGTTCACATGAAGTATATTTTATTACCAAAAAGGAAATACTAATATATAGTATTATCTTTGTAAATCGTTACCATAACAAATCCAGATGGCATGACAAGGATGTCCAAAAACTCCCCTTTTAATACCACCTGTCCCCTAATATAAAGTCACTGGTGCGTACCGGCCTCTACCATCGTTACATGATACTTAAAAATACGTTTTTGTCTAGGATTTTTTTCTTTCTTGGTTTACCAACGACCATTCACTGTCAAACAATACCTAGTAAATACATGGTAGTACTTACATAACACTCAACCCTATGCTTAGTGTAATGGCCACTTATAAATAGGCAAATACCGCATCTTGAATACTAAACAAAACTAAATGATTACCTATCGATACTTGAATAATCGTAATACACCAACAACTATTACGACGATTAGTTATGCCTAAAGGATTCCCAAATATTTAGTTAATAAACATGACACTTTTTTTATTACGAAGGGGTATTTTAGGGACATTATATACATTATACAATATTAAGGGTCTGTTTCACCATATGTAAGGTAAATGTTAGCTGTTTTACATGACTGAGGAAAGGGATAGTGATATTTTTTGGTATCTGACAGATATATTTATCCAGCGATTGTAAAACTGGCCGTTATATTATAAGTATTGATTAGGATTACTAAAGACATGGTATTTTATTGTATTGTCTACAGAATAACTTGTTCCAGAAATGACTAAACAAAATACAACCGGTAATAAAATCTTGTCAATCATCAGTAGAATCTAAAAAAAAAAAATCAAATTAATTATACTGATATATGGCCGACTATCCATAATATTTCATGTCCTTGACACATATCGCGAAACACGTTCGCGGATATATTTTTACGTTAATACCTACTAATAAATATTAATTTTAACTAAAAATATAAGTGAACTAGACCTAGATTTTACGTTCGTAATTAAACCTAGATGTGTACTAAAAGTGCGTGTTTAAGGAATAATGCAAGTTTTGGAGTTGTTTACATTTTATTTAGATTCTACTGACAATTTTATTGGTATAGGTACTTATCAAGATCTGTTCACGTTAGACTACGGAACTTTAAAAATCCACATATTTGTTTAACGAGAGTTCAAATTGAATGTCGTGATAGAGATGTTAAGCCTCGGTTAAGGCGAGTTTACATTATACTTTGTGTCGGATCACGTACAACTAAAATAGCTTAAGTGGTGGCAGTAGGCTTAGCACAGGATCAGTGCGACAATATGTCGCCACGAGATAGATTATCCATCCCTCTTCTATTAATATAGTTGGTAAAAGATGGAAAATCTATCTCTCGGCGACATACTGACATACCAATCATGTGCTAAGCGTACTGCTTAAATCTAATACCAATAAAGATATTTATGATTTTTCAGTTGCTTACATATTAATGTGACACATGCTCAAATTAATATAACAGGTAATATGTACACATATTTTTGATTGGTAAATCTTTCAGATTGTCTATGCTCCTTTATTTTTGAAGCTTTGGATTTACTCCTATATTTATGAACTCTACATCGTTCATAAATATAGGACCCACCCATAGGGGTATATCTATTTTAAGATTGTAACCTATTTTTTTTTACATTAGGGAAAACTCGCGTTATTTATGTCCTCTTTAAATCACGTTTCTCCCTCTATACTTCTCAATTATAAAAATATTCCCGATTTTTTGACCATTTCGTTACACGCTTATATTCAAAATAATACAGCGTATGAAAACGAACTCGCAACATAATGTATGAAATTTACAACAAGAATAAGATATACTATAGTTGCCGATATGAACTTTTGACAGATTAGAAATGAGCCTTATATATATGACGTTAAGACTATCAGAAAAATGGTGAGTCTTATCGTCATATTCATCATCATCATCACTATCGTCATCAGCCTATAGCCCACCTAAGGAAGACCAAAAGTTGCCTATCGGGAGAAATAACTCGTGTATAAGCGAATTTTGGCATAGTTGTAGGGAATGGTGTTTTAAACCACGTACTAAAAGTACTGGTGGATAGGGGTGGAGCTAACGGGGGGAGGGGGGTGTAAAGGTCCTTATTTTTAATTTTTCGTAAATAACTCGTAAACCGTGGCTTGTAGCAAAATATGTTCTAGTACATAAGTAATCTACATAAAATTCTCTACAATAAAGATATACGCATGTTTCCTCTGGGATCAATGTGTCATGAGATAAGAAAGCAAGAAGATGGACACTAAAGAAATAAACACATTTGCTTAAGTAGGTATGGCACATACAGAATGCTCGTGAGCATTCCAAAAGATTTTAATGCTCGATTCCTGACCATATTTAGAGTCTTTAATGTGATACAAAATTTCCTGGATTCGGCTTGGTTTCAGAGATAATCAACCTTTTTTTCAAAATAAGTTTTTCGACGTAACTCGTCATAAAACTTCTTTTTAATTACAATTCTACCACAACGTGTTTTAATATTACCACACCTTTTGCCTGGCAATCAAAAAATGGGAATAAAATTGACGAAATAACCTGTCCCTAAAAAAATTGTTAAAAAAAATAATTTTAACAAATTGTTGTTGTGATAAAAAGTACTGGAAATGTTAAAAAGTATGCAAAAAGTCTAAAAAAAAGAGAAAAAAAATTTTTTTTTGGTGGTGTTTGACATTAGGTCTCATAATCATTTTTGTTTATTTTGATATCTAGAATGCATACTTAAAATCTTTTGGAATGCTTGCGCCCGGGCGCGCCCTGTATACTTATTTGTAAAAATAAAATTCCAAATTATCTTCTAAACCTAAAATATTCTGATAATCATCGTCAAAAGATTTTATCTATGCATTCTAGACATCAAAACAAACAAAAATATTATGAGACCTAATGTCAAATACCACCAAAAAAATTTTTTTTTTCTCTTTTTTTTTTAGACTTTTTGCATACTTTTAACATTTCCAGTACTTTTTATCATAACAACAATTTGTTAAAATTATTTATTTTAATATTTTTTTTAGGGACAGGTTATTGCGTCAAGTTTATTCCCATTTTTTAATTGCCAGGCAAAAAGTGTGGTAATATTTAAACACATTGTGGTAGCATTGTAATCAAAAAGAAGTTTTATGACGAGTTACGTCGAAAAACTTATTTCGAAAAAAAGGTTGATTATCTCTGAAACCAAGCCGAATCCAGGAAAGTTTATATAACATTAAAGATTCTAAATATGTTCAGGAATTGAGCATTAAAATCTTTTGGAATTGTCGCGAGCATTCTGTATGTGCCATACCTACTTAAACAACTGTGTTTATTTCTTTAGTGTCCGTCTTCTTGCTTTCTTATCTCATGACACATTGATCCCAGAGGAAACATACTTAGACCTTTTTTGTAGAGAATTTTATGTAGATTACTTATGTACTAGAACGTTTTTTGCTATAAGCCACGGTTTAAGAGTTATTTACGAAACATTAAAAATAAGGACCTTTACACCCCTCTCCCCCCGTTAGCTCCACCCCTAACCACCAGTACTTTTAGTATGTGGTTTAAAACACCATTCCCTACAACTATGCCAAAATTCGCTTATACACGAGTTTTTTCCTCTGAGTTTCCTTCGTTTGGTGTACTACTATGTTAGTCCACTGCTGGACGTAGGCCTCTCCTATTAACTAGGTATGCGTATAGACGCATTAGGAGGTAAATGCCCATAATCGCCCCGCTGGGCAAGCAGATTGGCGATCGCAGTAATGTGTCAACTATGATGACGCTGCTGCCCATCATCAATCTTGTAGAATGGTCAGTGACACTTAAATCCCATAGTCGAGTCTTACGACACCCGCAAGAGGAGTTGGGGTATCGTCATATTAAAAAGGATCAATCTACAACTGTCAAAAGTTCATTCTTAGAAATCGGCAACTATACTTATCTAACATGCGATATAGGCCAGTGTAAAAGCCTCCTAAGGTTAAATCTGTTAGCTCGCTTAGCACGTTCCGTGTTTCCGGCCAGCCGCCACTTAACTAACGGTCAACGCTTACCGCCTCTTAAATAATTTAATGTTCTGATGCGACAGCTGATAAATACAAATAAGTTTTAATGATTATGTAATGTGAGCTTTGGTCTACTTTTATGTCTGTTTGATGACAGCCAGCCATTAATTATGACCATTGTAGTAAAAGGGTCAAAATTCTTTTTGTTGTCTTATTTTGTATCCCTAAAAAACGTGACGGAGTGGTGATTTTTGTATGAGATGATGTTTCGTTTTCAATTTCTAATGTATGGATTAAAATTTAGCGTGAACCAGAAATACGACTTCAAAGGTTTTTTTTTATATACTGACTAAAAGCGGGACAGAGTCGCATGAAACAAGCCAACGAAAAGAATATTGACTGAAAAACGTCCCCTTTTGTCGCTTGCAATAAGACAACTAAGATATTGTAATATACGAATTCAAAAATTCAAAAAACCTCTAACTACTACTAGACTAAGACTAGAAATATTAACATTATTACCGGGCATGTATGAAAATGAAAAAAAAAACAACAAATAATGTCATATATTATAAATCTTTCGGCTTTTAACTGACACAACACGGCGTATAATGTACCTAAGTTGTTTGTTCGCAGTAGAGCCAGTAGATCACTACTAACAAATTTAGCACATAGGTAGGTAAATTAAGCATTTCATCGTGTTAGTCATATATTATGTTTTATGATAAAGAGGAGCGTTCAACTGATTCGACCAAAAAAAAAGAAAATAGAGGAAACATGAAAAAACCTAGAATTTTTGAAATTTTCACATTATTGTACATACCTATCACCACTGCTTACTAACCACTCTTGCTTCAGCCTTAGCTATTATTTACTGGCTACACTTTGAACACATTTATTTTAAACACAAGATAAAGACATTATTATTTTATTACCATATCGAAAATTATTTTAAATATTGCAAATTCAAGTACGAAACTTTATTTTTTTATATTCCACAGATAAGCCAAAAACTAAACACAAATTCGGAATTATTCGAATGCAA
>JALPQI010005921.1:0-74285 GCA_025490895.1 Thaumatotibia leucotreta | reverse complement strand
CAAATCAAATCAGTTGAAATTACTCAATTTGCGTAAGAATATCCTATAATAAATATGTACCTATTGAAAAAAAAGAAACAAAAAGAAGTTGCTTTATAATGTTAACATTAATGTACTGACACCGATTCTTTAATGTTAATATTATGATGCACTGTACTTTAATGTTAACATTATGATACAGCCTCAGACACCGGTTTCTTATTATAGGTCATAACACTACCGCTTTTGAATATATAATAGGATCTTTATTATGCTATGGAAGTAGATAAATAAGTATAGAAATGTTTGTCATCATCATTTTCATCATCAGCCGAAAACCGTCCACTGCTGAAGATAGGCCTCCCCCAAAGATAACCACAATGACCGGATAGTTGGAAGTTATGAGTTAACAAACATAAAAAAACATACAGTCGATTTGAGAACCCGCTTTTTTGAAGTCGGTTGAAAATGTGGGCGATGGTACTCAAAGGTACTGTCCACAGATGTCATAATATATACCATAGATCAAGCACACGTATCTACTTAGCGTGTCAAATGAACTCGGTAAAATCTACTGAGTTGTCCGTCTTTAATCGCAGCTTGCAGCTTTCGGGCTTCAAATTTTGTAAGTTGAAGTGAACAAAAACATTAATAATGTCTCCTTAAGTAATATTAATTGCAACAACACAAAAAAATATGAATACTCAAGGGCCTGAGACATATTTAAAATCATTGACAAATAACAACTTCAGTACAAAATCTGACACGCTCGGCCGCCATACAAATGAATGAACTTGTTTCTTCTGTCCAAATCTAATTCAGTGGTACTGTCAGAGTAAATCCTCTAAAATTGCTTCCTCTATCGGGACCGCAGAGCCAACAGACTAAGCTCAAGTAAACTACAGTGTGCCGCAAAATACACATTGAAGGCTTCAATAAACTGCCATCGGTTTACGTGGGCGGAATCATTTTTGTTTCAGCAAAGCGATAAACTTCAAAACAACCGATCAAGAGCATGTCGGGTAGGGTGTCCCATATTTTACGAATTTTAGAAATGAATAAAACATACCCCCTATAGGAGCATTCCATGGGCTGTCCCGTACAAACGCGTGTATGTTTCGATAATTCGAGATTTCTTCCGAGTTATTAGTTCTTACATATAGGTATTTTAAAGTAATTTTTGACTCCTCTAGTCACGAAAGAGAACTTCGATAAACCCACAATTTTGAGAAAAATCGTGTTCGTACGGGACATCGGTAGACTTTTTCGTGGAATGCACCTATATCGGTTTCTTTAACCCCAAAACACTCTGAAAAAAAAATCTGCTCATTCCTGTAACAGGAACCCGTGCCGACTTACATCAGAAATTTCCATACAAATTACTATGAAAAAAATTAGTCAGACAGTTGATAATAATGTAATGTTTGTCTGTTCTTATCATGCTAATTTTATGATAAAATATTTATAAGACAGTAGTATAAGTTGATGCCATAGAAAAAAAAATAAGGAAAAAAAAATTTGGTCATATTCATACATTGTATAGGAAAATGGCATGAAAGTCGGCACGGGTTGCAGTTACAGAAATGAACTGAATTTTTTTTTCAGTGTGTTTTGAGGTAAAAGAAACCGATTTAGGGGGCTATAGTCCCCACGCTGGCCCAAAGCGGGATGAGCTTCACATACACCTTTGAATTTCTTCGCGGATGTATGCAGGTTTCCTCACGATGTTTTCCTTCACCGAAAGCTAATGGTAAATATCATCTGATATTCCGTACATAAGTTTCGGAAAAACTCATTGGTACGAGCCAGGATTTGAACCCACGACCTCCGGTTTGAAAGTCAAACGTCTAAACCACTGAGCCACCACCGCTTACTCCGGTCCGTTACGGTAGGGTTTCTTAGTTTTTCAAAATCGACTGGGCCGATTATGTCCGAAATAGTTTCATTTTAAAGTATTCTATAAGAATACAACTATGAAAACGGATAAAGTCGCGTATATTAATTAAATTTCACTTCCTCCATTGCCAGTCGCCCGCAGACCACGAACCCTGTAAAGTGTTCAAAACGTCGGGATGAAGTTAAATTTAATTAATATACGCGAGATTATCCGTTTTCATAGTTTTATTTCATGTGTAATCCTCGCGGTAAGCGAAGAAAATATTATGTATGTATTCCATAAGCTCGATATTCATGTTTTTTTTTCATATTTTGGTTCCACAGATCAAAAGTTAGAGGGGGGGGGGTACTTTTTTCACCAGGAATGACAACAGTGGTAGGGGAAATGACAGAATTGCATTTACATTTATTATTGCAAATAAATAAGTATTAGTAATTTACTTATACAATTATTTTATTTGTTCCAAAACAACTTGTGAAAACAGTAGGCTTAGCACATGATTGGTGCGACAGTATGTCGCCGCGAGATAGATCTCCCGTCCTTTACTAGCTATATTAACAAAAGAGGGATGGATAGTTTATCTCGCGGCGAGATATTGTCGCGCCAATCATGTGCTAAGCCTACAGGTTCCATTTATATAATTTTGGGTCCAGAAATCAAGGAAATGAGTAAATAAACAATGGAAAGGTCACCCTCGAGGGCTCTCCAAGTTTAAGGTTGTAACTCCAACGTAATAACTTGCCCTCTTACCATTGGTCTGTCCTATGTCGGCTGTGACTTTGCAGTCCTAGGCAGGCAAAGCTCAAAGTACCCACCGAAATAAATCTTCTCTTTTAATATTTCTTTTTGCTTTTTAGGGACACGCAATTAGCGTAAAATTTTAAAACCTCAATTTCAGTCAGGTTTATAACGACAACTAAGCACTAATTAATTTATAAACTATAAGCGATATTATTATATAAAACGACGGTTTTAATCAAGTTTAAATTCCTAAAGATATCGCAATTATTGTCGTTACGAACCTGACTGAAATTAAGGTTTTTTTTAATCTCACGCTAATTTGGTGTATCTAAAAGTGAAAATACCCTTTGACAAGTGACAGTACATTTTAGTATCCCATCAAAAACATAAATTTGAAATGAGAGGAAAGTTAAAAATTCTAATTATAATATTGTATGCCTTGGTTGTAGACTTCAACGATTAAGGCACTGGTCTCACTACGAGCTACTAAGCTGTGAACTATGGGCTATTACCACGAACAAAAGATACACACTCCCGTGTAAAAAATGAGACACGGCGATACTCGCCCAGCTATCACCGCCGGGCGAATATCGCCGTGTCTCTAAAGAAGTGAAATCCAAATGGGTGCCAAGTTCATTGGTCAGATTAAGAATTGCAAAGTGACCGTCATTTTCAATAACTGACCGACATTTATGACATCCAAGGTGTATGCCTTGGCCCTTGACTTAGAGCAATAAAAAAATTATGAATTTTTCGACGGGAAACTAACGCCCATATTAGTAAGAATACTTGGTTATAATCGCCCGGTGACAGTGTTATTCACTAAGGAAATCGCCTTGCTGTCAGCGCTGTGTCAGCTCTGCGGCAGCGTCGAGCCTAAAAATGGTATTCACTAATGTACTTTAAACGACACTAGTGCTTGGCGACGAATGCGGCGTGAGCTGGAACTACACTGCGTCGAGAGTTTGACGTTTAATGTTCGAGCTTCGTATTCTCTAACGAAAAACAGCGACGAACTCGCCCACAACCTCGCTCACAGCCTCAATTTCTAAATGTCAAATAAAACAGCTAGGATTTTAGACAAGGCTGTTTCGACGTCGAGCTCGTTGACGAACGCAGCGTCGAACGTGTGAATAAGAGAATAGCATAGCTGGGCGAGTATCGCCGTGTCTCTTTTATTTACACGGGAGTGCGTATCCTTTGTTCGTGTTTATAGCCGACATTTTATCGTTTAGTAGCTCGCGGTGAGACCAGTGCCTAACTGATACATTGCGATTCAGTTTAAATTGGGCATTGTGTTTCCGCATACCTATAAGTTGGGACCCTTTAAACGAAGCGTGAAGAAGTATCTAGCGGGCCAGCAAGGCGGTGGCAACTAACAGGTTACTGATTGTCTCCTGTTCGTTGCCGCCGCGATTTGGGCTCTACTTTTTACTTACGATCAGGTGGAGTGGAGCCACTTTGTTGTGCCAACATAAAAAAAATAATAATAATAAAAAGGTCCTAAATGAAATCACATTAAACCGTGGTAAGGGTACGAGTTAGGGTACAGGGTCGTCTGTTAGCATAGGAGTCAAGTGTTTCCCTTAGCTCGTGGTAGACTGTTTGACTTCCGTTGTTACTGTCACCATCAGATAATATATCGGAGCGGACATGGTGCTCAAAAATATCTGAATTATGGTCACGTGACTTGTCGCTCATCGTATACCTACGATTGCAGCATGGCATCTTGGCTAGGAGGCCGAGCCTAGGCCTGCTGTATTTATAATAATTCGACTTAAATAACATCTTGATACGAGCTTGTTGTTGTTGTTGTATTCTGGCCATTATCCGCAACTCGACATTAAACGTACCTTTTTTGCGTGGTCCCAACACTGGCTCAGTACTTGTTGGGGACTTCACATACACCGTTGAATTTCTTCGCCGTCGAATTGAATATTTTTCCTTCACAGTAAAGCACTTGATACGAGCTTATAATGTCTTGGCGATTACAATGGTTTCTTCACTATGATGGTGCTGCCCATCATCAACCAACAAGTGGGTGAATGGTCAGCATTGTTATTCACTAAGGAAACCGCCTTGCTAACAGCGCTGTGTCAGCGCTGTGGCGGCGTCGAGCCTAAAAATGGTATTCACTAATGCACTTTAAACGACACTAGCGCTCGGCTACGAATGCGGTGTGAGCTGGAACTACACTGCGTCGAGATTTAACGCCTTCAGTTCGACGACGAGCTGTTCTATGTTAGTGAATACCGTTTTTCGCAGCGCTGCGTTCTACGTCGAAGTGAAGGCTGTCTCGTCATAGAGCTCGTTGACGAACGCAGCGTCGAATGTGTGAATAAGTGAATAGCATACCTAACTGTGCAGTGACACTTTGATCTCTTAGGGTCTCTCCAAATCAATTGACGCGGAATCGTCTTAAGCCGGTCGAAAAAAACTTTATGTTGATGACAATCTATCTATACAACTAGAGATGTAAAGGCCTCTAGTTGTCAGAATAAAGAGCAAATAAGATTCAGAGATGTAAAAGGTCTCCAAACGTCATGATTTTAACAATAATAATAAAAGGGAAAATTAACAATTTAGTCACAATCACAAAGCAATATTCTTATTATATAAAAGACAACAGCCAATACCTATTTAAACATGACATCACAGTAAAAAACCTCAAATATTAAATTAAACAAGAGTAGCGTTGAAAATTTCCAAATCGAATTAGATCTAATTTTTATTTATACCAGGATAACGCGATGTCATCGAGGTAAAGTCAATTGAAATAGATGGCAAGGAGTGACAGTGACATTGATTATTTCTGTAAAAACCTCAAAAAAAGGAAAAAAAACTATTTTTTCATATATTCCTTAAAAATACATTTGATTTTTTCCGACATTTTAAAGGCTAAACAAGAGACATCATTGACTTTATCAGCCTACCATTTTTTATCAATATCAAAAATCTAAATGTTGAAACTTTTTGATAAATGCTCAGTAGGGTGGATCGCTCTTGTCTTCTTCTTCTTCTTCTTCCTTCCCGCTGTCCCAGTTTTATCTAGGGTCGGGTCTCCTTGTACGGCGGCGCCAGGACGTTCTGTCCTGGGTTGTCAAAGGCAATATGTTCTGCTGCTTCATCTCCCTCTTGATATTGGACCACCATGTGTCGGGAGGTCTTCCTCTTCCCAGGGGTTTAGTAGGGATGTTTAAGGCGGTTCTTACAGAGTAACTATCATCTCGTCTCATTATGTGACCGTACCATCTGAGCCTGCTTTCTTTCAACTTTTCTGTTATAGGGGCCACTCTGAAGGATCCCCTCACGTGCTCATTGCGTATTCTGTCAAGACGTGTAACACCGCCGGCCCAGCGTAGCATCTTCATTTCGGCCGTGTGCAGTTGCTGTTCGTGCTTTTTTGCCATTGCCCAGCACTCGGCTCCATACATCATGGCGGGTCGGACAGCTGTTTTATAAATTTTGCCCTTGGTTCTTATTGGCATACGGGTATCACAGAGAACTCCGGTAAGAGACCTCCATTTAAGCCAAGCGGCGTTAACCCTATGGCTGACATCCGCATCCACGCGTGCATCAGTCGTAAGTACAGATCCCAGATACTTAAAGTGGGTGACTCGTGGCAGCGTTGCATTGTCGATTTTGATGCTGCAGGAAGTTTCTTCATCACCCCCAAAGTTACACTCCATGTACTCCGTCTTTGTACGACTGACCCGCAAACCATGTCGTTCCAGTTCATATACCCACTTGTTGAAGGTCGCTTGCAAATCCCTTGCGTTCTTAGCGACGAGCACAACATCATCAGCATATAAAATGCACCATGGTACCCGACATTGAAGCCTGCTTGTGATATAATCCATTGTGAGGTTGAAGATTAAGGGACTAAGAGCGGAGCCTTGATGAACTCCTACGCCTACATGAAAAGGTTTACTGATACCAGCAGGGCTCTTAATTTGAGTTATAGCCTCCACATACATATCTTGGACAATGGCAATGTATTGTTCTGGGACATTCTGAGTACGCAGAGCTTGCCATACCAATTTCCTTGGGATCCTGTCAAACGCCTTTTCTAAATCGACGAATACCATATATAGATTTTCTCTGTTGGTGCGACATTTTTCCATTAGTATTCGGATAGTCTGAATGGCTTCTGTTGTTCCCCTGCCAGCCGTGAAACCGAATTGGTTTTCGGAAATAGTAGTCAATCTTGAAAGTCGCGTGGATCGCTCTTGTATGATAAAAAATTTTTTTTTTTCGAATTTTGAAATTGCGGGCCTCTAGAAAGTTATTCTGATGGCTAAATATAGCTAAAATCGAATATGAGCAAGATTGGGTAATTTTAAGTACTGCCGCAAGCCGAATAAAGTATTTTCATATATCAAAAATGTCACCTCAAGACAATCGTTGTTTCACGGGCTCTGTTAACATAATACACCAGTTATAAAGCGTTTTCTGAATAATCAAATATATCTTTACAAATTGAAAATATAATGTTACTGCATTATTCTAGAAATGATGAACTATGTACTCTCAAAATGTGGACTTAATTTTAGCGTCAATGTTAGATTTTGACCAGCCATATTTTGTTCACAGTTATTTCCTTTCAGTGTCACTAATAGTCTATGATAAAAAAATATACCTAGCAATAGATTAGGTTGGTCCTAATTTTGAAACTTTAAGTTTTGGTTCTTGCGTGTTCCCAGAAACCTGATTCAGCGAAGCAAAATACTAGTACCTAGTAAGTGTTAGTAATAAGCCATTATAAAACTTTAGGTATTAAGAAATCTCATAACCTCAAAATGAAATAAAGGGCTAGTAGTCTAGTTATTTTATCGGCAATAAACTAAATAATGTTGTTTCAACCGAATTTAATGAGCACATAAAAATAAAATTCTAATACCCGTCATAAAAGCGCTTTGGGCTTTAAAAAAAGTTTTAAACCTAAATATTAGCTACGATGGTGAATGATTAGTCTACGAAATTAAACGAGAATGCAGTAAGACTTAAAAATATCTACGCATAATATATGTAGGACACCTTTAGAGTGAATCAACTTTTTCTGTCTGTTATTGCCATGGTTACGGTCGCTTGAGTCACGCTGGTTTTATGCATAATTATGATACTTAAACTATGCAAACATGCATTTTTCTGGTATTAATAAACCGTTTCCTTGATGGAAGAGAAGAATCTACAAACATGAACTACATACATGTTTGCATAAATTAAGTAGCATAATTTGGCATAAAACCATCGTGACTCAGGCAACCGTAACCATGGCAATAACAGACAGAAACAAGTTGATTCACCCTTTAACAATATAAGGGGTAATCTGGTCTAGGGTATCATAACAATATTCGGTCGTGCTTTAACCCTTGACTACCTACGTCCTGTTTGTATCACACAACCACCTACGTGCGGTCATGGAGACCGCTTCTTCTTATGGGACCTGATTTATTTAGTTTGGCGTGACTGAAGGGGGTTTAAAAAATCTCAAAATTTATATAATATTTTTTTTAGTACAGATGGTGTACTTTTTAGGCTCTAGTTCGAGAAGTGGATCATTTTACGTCAGGTCCAAAACTTCGGAGGGCCATCTGTACTTAAAAACGTCCTACGAGACACGTGCAAAAACGAAATTCGTAACTCGTGTCGATTTGAAACACTCCCTATCGGTCGTGTTTTAAAACATCGCCACTCGTTTCGAATTTCGTGTTTTTCGCACTGTACTTTCCTAACTACTCGTAGTGTGGAAAAGTAAAGTATGCGCACGCTTTGCGTGCGTAAATTACTCTCTTTAAGGCACTTGTTATAAAAAAGCCGTTCGATACACGTGTAAAAACTTCTTTTTAACTCAAGTGATTGTCGCCCTCGTTTCGCTCGGGCACCAACTTTCACCCTCGTCAAAAAAATGTTTTGCACTTGTATCGAAATGTAATATTGTTTCTTTTTACATTAAAAATACGTGCTTAAAATATTTCGGGCTATAAGAACGCACGGTGTATAACTTACCATTTTTGCGAATTCAAACATTTACATGAAACTCTCATTAGAATTGATAATACAGGAGCAAATATCGACGTATATTTAGAAGGCCAGTGGGCGTGGCGTGGGTCGTCCGTCCGTTGCAAAATACTACCTCATACATTCAAGGGTCATAATATAAATTTTCCACTGGTACCGATTATGAGAGGAAAAAAGTAAGGTCGAGAAGGGCGTACATGGACCAAGTGAAAGAAAAAGTAGACGTGTCGTATCAGGGTCTTAAAGAAAAGGCACTGGAAAGGACCATATGGAAATTGCTCCACAGACAAGAGCCCTGCTCTTAAGTTTATGATGATGATGATGACCGTAATGAGAAATATGTGTATACTGTATTTATGCATTTTACTGTTCTTTGTACGGGATTGAAATTTAGCATTTTGCAAAACGGGTTACTCACGTAATTTAAGTCGATAATTGCTCGACATGTTTCGATCCATTTAGAGGATTATCATGACTCCATGATAATCCTCGAGGTCGAGGGTACTCACCCGCGACCAAAGCCGATGATGAACCGATGATGAGGATACTAAGTAAGTAAGTAAACACTTTATTGTACACACAAAACATAGAAATCACAAATGTAAAAATATAAAAACAATGTACAAAGGCGAACTTATCCCTGTAAGGGATCTCTTCCAGTTAACCTTTGAGCAATTGAGAGGAATAGTATATTAAGGGAGACAAACCAGCACTATGCAAAAAGCAAACTAAATATGTAAATATAGGTACACAAAATAACACACAAAAACATGTGTATATATATATTATATATATAAAATACACGTAAATAAATACATAATAACAATACGAGGTACTCAACCAGAACACAAATCGTTTGATAGCCACAACTTATATAAATTTCTCTTGAGTGACGCCACCGACTGACACTGCCTAAGAGAGAGCGGCAACTTATTCCATAACTGCACAGCATGAACTGTGAAAGACTTAGAATAAGACCGAGTCTTGTTAGACGGTACCGCGAGCGTCAAATTCGCACTAGATCTTAACCGGTGTCCACTACCATCTGCCAAGCATGCAAATCTTTCAGATAGATACGGAGGAGAGGTGGGATTAAAAAGAACATTAAACAGCAGAGACAGAATGTGTACGTCCCTGCGCTGCCGGATCGGGAGCCAACCGAGTCGAGAACGAAACTCGGAGACGTGATCATACTTTCGCAGGCCAAAAACATACCGGATACACACATTCTGAAGGCGCTCGAGCCTATCAAGTAGCTCCTCCCTGAGATCCAAGAAAACAATATCACCATAATCCAAAAGCGGAAGTAACAGGGAGCGGGCAAGGGTCAGTTTGGTGTGAACAGGGAGGAAGTTCTGGATCTACTCTAAATGGATCGAAACATGTCGAACAATTATCGACTTAAATTACGTGAGTAACACGTTTCGCTAATTATAGTAAGTATTTAAAAGTCTCACGTTATAATATGTTCTTCGGTTTACGCGAGGATTACTCACGAAATAAAACTATGAAAACGGATAAACTGTAAAGTGTTAAGCTCTAGATTCAAAATAGCCTCCCTAACAGAATATTGAATTTTATTTTCACAAATTATTATGAAGTTATGCCATGCCGTGAATTTGCAAACAAATTGCATCTTTATTAACATCAAAGCAAATTGGGCTTGCATCAACAACATAAAATACATTTTTATTATAGTTCGGCTGCTAAATAAGCTGATTCAGAAGCTGATGTAAAATCAATTTGATTTCACATCGTCAGCTTATTCCAGTTGACTAATTACCAGATGAGATGACTGTAGGCCTACCCATGCCCTCGCCAGACAAAGGATGAAAGACTTCGGAACCGGCTATCTGGAACCGAAGGAGGTCAAAACGCTACCGCTAGGGTCCATCCTCAAACATATTGAGTTGGTAGAACAATCCCTGAGGTAGGCGAAATAGGGGGCAATTACACAAAAGATCCCAATGGGTCGAAGTGTATCCGTAAGGGCCCCACCAATAAGATAAGATAAGATAAGGCCTATTCTGCATTCGTATACGATAAGCAATAAGTCACGTGACCATAATAATGTATGGAAATGGTAACGTGGTTATTTAGGCTAACTGCAGGCCTAAGGTAAGGAAGGTAAGGTGTATGGAACATTTGTTTCATACACCTTTTTATTGACATTTGGAGATTCTTTACACCTCCAAATCATTATTATCATTTATTAACTGACATTGGGGACACTTTACATCTCCAAAATTATGTATTATTGACATAAGAGACTATACATCTCTTGCTTAATTTAATATTTTAGTTTATTTTACTGTGATGTCATGTTTAAATAGGTATTGACTGTTGTCTTTTATATAATAAGAATAGTTGCTTTGTGATTGTCACTAAAATTGTTAATTTTCTATTTTATTATTATTGTTAAAATCATGACGATTAGAGACCTTTTACATCTCTAAATCATAATTTATCTTTATTCTGACAACTAGAGAACCTTTATTATCTCTAGTAGTGTAGATGCTTAATAATATTGTGAATTTGTACAATAATTTCTTTATTTATCAATCTTTGTTTATTATTATCATCCTTTATTTATTTCTTTTTTTTTATAAAAATGTCTATAAAAATATTTTTTTTATTGAATAAATTCTTTAATGCATGTTATTTCAATAAGATGTATTATTATTGTTTTGAAAAAATAAGTCCACCTGAGTTTCTTACTGGTTCTTCTCAGTAACGATGTAAGATTTGAACCAGTAGTAGATTTTTAGTAGATTTTTTTTTTCTATCTCTTGATAATGTCAGACTTACTTAAGGTGCGGTTAAACTAAAAGAGCATTCGCTGTTCTAACCTCCCACTCTACGAAATTCGATCGGTACCTACACAAAACGTGATTGGTTGATTTCTTAGAACGGGCGCTAGAACAGCGAATGCTCTTTTGGTTTGAACGCACCTTTACTTGAATAAAGAATAGTTTGACTTTGACTTTGAAGGATGGCAATGGTAAGCCATTGCCATCCTTCATGTTTCTAAACGTCTCGTAAACTGAATAATCGAATAGGTCAAACTAGTACCTGAGAAAATTCACAAATAAGCTGAAATTAGGGTGAAAACATATGGCTGTTCATTTTGAAATAAACGCCGGCCCAATACCCAAAGCAATGCCTAGATACCAATCGCTATTCAATCATGGACGAAAAGCTTTGTCGCACTAATACGGCAGTAAGAATACATTTGTCAGCACCCCAACTCCTCCTGCGGGTGTCGCAAGAGTCGACTAAGGGATTGAAGTGTCACTGACCATTCTACAAGATTGATGATGGGCAGCAACGTCATCATAGTGGACACATTACTGCGATCGCCAATCCGCTTGCCCAGCGTAGCGATTACGGGCATTGACCTCCTAATGGGTCTATACGCATAGTTAATACGAACCACGAAAAAATCACGAAAGACACATCATGCTTGTGTGAAGGTACATTCAGACCAAAAGCATTCGCTATTCTATCCCCCACTCTACGAAATCAACGAATCACGTTTTGTGTAACGATCGAATTTCTAAGCGTAGGGGGTTAACTAGAATAGCCAATGCTCCTTTGGTCTGAATGCACCTTAAGGAGACATCACGTGTATTTTTCTACAATAATACATTGAAGTAAGAAAAATATGGAGTGAGATGAAAAACTATCGAGTAGGACACGTGGTCGGTAAGGGGCGGTAGGTTAATCGGTTATCGCGACAGAGAGAAAACACTACGGGATTTAATTACTTTGACGTACAGTATACATATTATAACACAGTAGTAGTAGTAATTAAATGCACTACGGGATTTAATGCACTTCATTGCACAAATCATAAAAATAACAAACAAAACATATACAGTGAAATTGTACAAAGGCGAACTTATCCCTTTAAGGGATCTCTTCCAGCTAACCTTTGACAGTATTAAGTGTTTAAACGTTTAAAGGTTGAATGAAAAAATTACACATTTTGAGACTGCTTACTGGGGGATTTGCCACGAACCTTAACTCACCAGGAGGAGGTGGTGTTAAACATTAGCCGAAGAAACCTTGCATGATTCTCATATGTTCTTTTTAGGGTTCCGTAGCCAAAATGGCAAAACGGAACCCTTATAGATTCGTCATGTCCGTCTGTCCGTCTGTCCGTCTGTCACAGCTGATTTACTTGGAAACTATAAATGCTGCAGTAACGAAATTTGGTAAGGATATGTGTTGTAGGAACTGCTACAGGATTATGATACTAAATTGTAAAAAAACCATTGGGGTGGGGGCCCTCCATACATGTAACTGAGGGATAGAAAAAAAAATAAGTTGTATATAAGCGTGTGGGGTATTAATAGAAAGGTCTTTGAAAATGATATGAAGGTTTATAAATCATATCTCTATTTAAGCAAATCGTTTTCGAGATATCAGCTCTCAAAGTCTGTAAAATGTGTCCCCCCCCTCTATTTTTTAAACTACGCGATATAAATTAAAAAAAAAATGTTATGCACATTAATAAACTCTATCAACGATTTTTGGTTTGATTAAATTATCTCCTATAGTTTTTGAGATAGGTTGATTTAACTGTATTTTTTTAATAACACTCGTAAATTGATAATGGTACGGAACCCTTCGCCCGCGAGTCCGACTCGCACTTGGCCGGTTTTTTTTATTTTGTAATTCTTTGCGGGGCAAGGAAGTAATTTCCTACCGTGAGTATCCGCGCAAGTTAGCAACTCATCTCATCGTGCTAAATTAAATTCGTGAACTTATCTCCGATTACTTGATAGAGCTTCGCAGTCGGCTCGCTGAATACGAAAGCACTAATTTAATTAAGATTCAACACTTACTTAATTAAAATACAGTATTTACTTTTCAACCCTTTGAACGATGCAGACCTTTAGCCGTACCATGAATTGGAAAGTAAAGGATACGTTATATGTAATATATATGTAATATATGTAATATATAACGTATCCTTTACTTTCCAATTCATATATTTTTTTGTGTTGTTGCAATTAATATTACTTAAGGAGGCATCATTATTAATGTTTTTGTTCACTTCAACTTACCTACAAAATTTGACGCCCGAAAGCTGCAAGCTGAACTCAGTGGATTTCACTGAGTTCATTTGACACGCTAAGTAGATACGTTTGCTTGATCTATGGTATATAACATCTGTGCTACCGATACTAGCAAAGTCATGGTACGGCCACTTTTTACAAGGTTTTATTTAGATTCACTTATACCTAGCAATGTACAAGTTTTTTTTACACCCTCTCGGTGGCAAACAAGCATACGGCCCGCTTGGTGGAAAGCAGTCATCGTAGCCTATGGGCGCCTGCAACCCCAGCGGTGTCACACGCGCGTTGCCGACCCAATAAGAACTTGTACACTCTTGCAGTTGCAGAATATTCTCAAAATTGCGGGAATATACTCGGAAATTTCCGAGAATTTTCATTAGAATTTAAGAGTTTGTTCTCTGAAATGTTTCCATGAGAACTTATAAAAAAGTGTAATGAAGAATATTATATTTTACAATTGAGTAAACAAGACATTAAAGGCCGTGTGGTGACGGCAGTAAGAATACATTTGTCACCACCCCAACTCCTCCTGCGGGTGTCGTAAGAGTCGACTAAGGGATTGAAGTGTCACTGACCATTTTTGATAACGATTGATGGTGGGGAGCAGCGTCGTCATTGTAGACACATTACTGCGATCGCCAATCCGCTTGCCCAGCGTGGCGATTATGGGCATTTACCTCCTAATGCGTCTATACGCATAGTTTAATAGGAGAGGCCTTCGTCCAGCAGTGGACTATCATAGGCTGATGATGTGATGTGTGATGTGACATTAAAATATACCTTAAAAGGCATGATATACCTATATACAACGGTTTTAACAAGATTAGATAGCTTGTAAAATTTAAATTGCCAAGAACATTCCCTATAGAAGTTTCGCAATTTATGAAACATCTCCTCGGTGCATTGCTACTTATACCGGTGGTTTTCTGTCTGTAATCAAATTGTGCGAGCTGAATTTGATCTACTTCCCGGTTGATAATAAAACAGAGCTATTTTTAAATATTTTTTTTATATTGGCACAACAAAGTGGCTCCACTCCACCTGATCGTAAGTGAAAAGTAGAACCCAAATCTCGGCGACAACAAACAGGAGACCAGCAGTAACCTGTCTGTTGCCACCGCCTTGCTGGCCCGCTAGATGCTTCTTCACACTTCAACATTGTAAAATAAACCTTAAAAACAAATTATAAATAAAAAAATGTCTCAGTTCTTACTGGAGAGGTAACATTACGTAGGTAGAGGTAACTGAAGGGACTTTTTATTTCTTTTGGGATCGAAAGACCTTGTGATTCTGAGTAAAAATAAATTATGAATTATAAGTATAGACAAAGTAAAAAGAAATACTCTGCAAGTCGCCAGCCTCCGTAGCCTAGTTGGTAGTGATCCTGCCTACGAAGCTAGTAATTCCGGGTTCTAATCCCGGCGAGGGCATTATTTTTGTATTTATTTATCACAATTATTTGTTCCTTGGTCATGGCTGTCTATGTGTATTTAAGTATCTATATATATCTAACTATTATATACATCGTCGATTGGTACTCACATCAAATTTTACTCGCCACAAAAATTGCTATCAAACACATACTAGAGTCTATTATATAAACAAATAAATATAAATAAAAAAACTATCGCTTTCACGCTCTCAATGTAACATTTTTTTAACGATATTGAGTAGCATTGAAAAAGTCGATAACAACATTTTATTTTTTCCGACATTTACACAGATGCTATCTAAAACATACCACAGTTTATAAACTAGTATAAATAAAAAACTATCGCTTCCACGCTCTCAATGTAACATTTAGTTAGATTAAATTGAAAACGAAGGTTAAGAGTGAATCAAAGTAACACAAAAAGGGTTCCACTCCATTACAAGACATTTGTAAATGAGATGGTTTTTCCGAGTCATTTGACCGATTTTAACCCTTTGTCTATCCGCTTTCAGGGCCCTGTAGCCCTACCATGAGTTGGAAATTAAAGGATACGTTAGGTTTTACACAATACGTAATTGTTAAGATGTTTTAGAACGCAACCTAAATAGCTAGGAACAAATGAAACATGGAAGCCGCACGCCATATTAAATTGCCTTTCAAAAACGGTCCTGAATTTTAGTTGTCAAGTGTCACCCCCCTCTTCAATGCATCACGGTAATGAATGTCAACATCAACCTATAAAAACTTAAGCCGCCATTTAAAAATAGTTGTGATTGGTCCATCAAAGTTTTGATTGGCTATATTCTATAAACATTTGTCAAAGATGTTGCGCCGAAATATGCGCGGTGTTAAGAAAAGCGCTATGTCCTGCCCATCTTGGCACAATTGAACAATTGCTTTTGGGGGCATTTTTGAGCTGGCGTTAGACGTCCATGTTATTTAAGGTCGCAGCTAAATAGTTTTTTTTATACGCCGCTCGTGGCGCGCTTTTTACTCGTCATCTGTCAACGGTGTGTAATAACCTTTAGAACTCGCTTTGTCGTTTATGAAGAATAAACCTTTATTTCCCGAACGCATTGCATCAGGCATGTATTGCTTGCCCTTAGAGAATGGTCAAAGGTGCCTAGCCAAGGCTAACATCCCCGGGCTATCATCTCGGGTATATGCATCCCTTACAAGTAAGGGATTGCATATACCCGAGAAATTTGACCGGTGGTTGCTAAGACCGAGTGGCGGAGGCGTACAGGCCGCGAAAGCTGAGTACGTGGCTTCGATCCCCACCTCGGACGTTAGGATCTTGGTCGTTTTCTTTGGTATATGACATCTAATATTTATCCTTTATTTCCCGTGAAACCACAGTTTTCTTTATCAAATCAAACCATGAAATCCTTCAGTAATGCATTCTATCACGCTCACACTGACATATTGGAGCGAGCGCGATGGCCTGCTTTACGTATCGAGTAAAACCTAACGTTACCGATACTTGCAAAGTCATAGTACAGCTACTGTACCGCGAACTTCGAAACCAATTTCTTGCATCCGTCTCTGTCACTCTAACGACGCCTTCATTGGAGTGACAGAGACCAATCCTCGACATTTTCGGATTTCGATTTTGCGGTAGGGTACTGAAACGCAGAACACTGAAATTTACATAATGTAGTGTATGGAAAGTGGTGACGTGACTTTTCATTATTATCTTTTATTTATCTTATTACTAGCAATGTACCGAGGAGAAGTTTCATAAGTTGCGAAACTTCTATACCAGTAATTGGAGTTCGAGGCCAACGAAACTACGACAGATGCGTTATTGTCAAATCTGTCAAAGTCTCTTATGTCATTGTCAAATAAAATTTTCAGGTTTCCACAACCTTTTTGTTATTTAATTTATTTATTTAAAATAATTCCTAATAAAAACATTATATACCTCTGTAATGTTTGTACGCCTTTTTGTTTACTTAATATGGCTGTCACAACTTGGATTTTCTTAAAAACACGTAAATACCTAAAAACTTTTTTTTCTCTTAACTAACATTGATATGACAAAATTTTCTTGTAAATAACTTAAAATGATAAGAGCCAACGTTTCAAAGCCTATTTTAAAAAATGCTACTAGTTACAGTATGTAACGAAGTTGTGTAGTTATAGAACTAGCTCTTTGCTTATACCTATTTTACCTATAAAATACATGTCGGTCAATTATATCAGATATTGGCCATGATATCGACCCGATAAAGCTCTTTCTTATGAATCTTATGATCTAGTGGATAAAATTAAACATAATAACTACTTACCTATACACATTCAAAAGCGTTGTAATTCTAACCATGATCAATGTTTATTATTTTTTTGTACATACATATTAATGACAACTCGATTGTAACTAGCGACAGCTGGTTTCACAATGGAGATGTAGATTTTGTGGTAACTTTTTCAAAGCTGGTCCCATAGTAAAACTTGGCTGTAATCATGAGTATATCCAGAAAATATATTTTGTACATCATTGTGTTTTATAACATTTCACCCAGTATATTTCATTTGGAATTAAATTTTTTGATGATGGGGTGTATAGAAGCTAAACATGGCTGAACCAAGTGGATCACCTTGTTAACAACCTACGGAAGAAAAGAAAACGTTAGATCTCTATGATAATTTAAATGGAGAACTATAGCACTGCCAAATAAATTTGTAGGTCAAAGGAATTTTACGAATACGAAATGTGAACGTAAAGCACGCTACAATGTATTATTCTGCAATTTTCTAAACGTATTGCAGAAATAGGGTTTTAATTTAGGTAATATGTGTAGTTAAATTGCTGTACCAAATGTTATTAACATCTGAGGTGATACCAGCGCAATACCAACATTGTTACTAATAATTGCGGATAATTAAGTTTTTATTAAAATATATACATTTACGTGAAAATAAGTGAATAATATTGTTTCTATAAATTAAAGAATTAAAATTACCAATAAATAAGATATCTCCACGTCTGTTTTTAGAAAATAAGGATTTACTATTGTATGAACATTTCATTGTTGTGGTAATATTTTCGTAAATTCTTTGGCCTCGAACTCCAATTAGTGGTTTATAGAGAATGTTCTCAGCAATTTAAATTTTACAAGCAATCTAGTCATGCCAAAACTGTTGTACATGCATGCCTTTTAAAGCATATTTCAAGCCTTGTTTACTCAATTGTGAAATACAATATTCTTCTTAACACTTTTTTATAAGTTCTCATGGAAACATTCTCAATGAGAACTTACTCTTAAATTTTCGGAAAATTCTCGGAAATTTCCGAGTATATTCCCGCAATTTTGAGAATGTCCTGCAACTTGTACATTGCTACTTATTACCGTTGTTGTAATCTCTGTAAGGAAATGGTCAAATAACGTAGGCTCGATTTCACCAAACTTTTATTTGAAAAATAACGATTACTCTCAGATAGTAATGTCAAAACTCGTTATTTTTCGAATCAAAGTTCAAAATTATTAAAAACAAAAAAACGACGTCACCAATTTTGCTAGATCCCATAATCACACCCAATTTAGGTGCCAACAGAATCATCTCGGTTTGTTTTTAAATTGCTTAAAAAAATAATTATCGAAATCGGTTGCCATGATATCGAGTTATTGTATAATGTAAACAGTAAGAACTTCCAGACGCACGGCCGGGATCCTTACATGGCAGATATTCCATTTTAAATTCGCATGAAACGCTTCGCGTCTTCTTTTCTATGTATACTGCCAAGAAATGAAATTCCCTGCCGACGTCTATATTTCCGAGATCATAAAATGCGTTCCTACCTTCAAGTCAATAGTGAATAGGCATAGGCAACTTCTAGACGAACTCACTCCATCGTAAGCCGAGTCTCTGCCCTCGGCTAACTAGTCTTTGGGCATGAATAAGCCACCACCACCACCGCAACTTCTCCGACTGCGGTAAGAGTCGACTAAGGGATTGAAGTGAAATGAAAATGAAAGTGAAAATGAAAATATTTTATTTTGAAATAAATTTTACAAAGTGACATTTGGGTTAAGAGTTCCTATTAAGTAAATGAATACCTGTATCAGGAAGTCCCGCTCTTCTATAACTAAAGTCTTAAATCCATTATAGCAGAAATGATTATGGTATAAGAAGTTACATGCAGAAAATTACTAACATTGGATAAAAAGGTAAGTACTAATTATTAAACATTAAAATATACACTACAACTAAGACTAATGACTAAACTAATTGTGTGTGTGTGGGTGAGTGTGTGTATGACTGTGTTTGTGTGTGTGTGTGTGTGAGGGAGAGTGAATGGTTGCTAGTTAGGTAAATATTACATTCACTTATTAACACAATAAGTCAAGTAAATTTAGTTTGATCTACGCAACTACTATCGGTACATCAGTAATTCTGTTTCCTCATAGGTGAGATTTCGTAACCATTCCATTACAGTTTTTTTACATTTATTTATTTATTTATTTATTTATTTATTTCATACAAATTTCAACATGCACCTTACAGCTAACGCCAAAGCGACACAAATTGGAAACAGGAACGACTTAAATATAAACTACAATACAATTTGTATAACACAAATTACATAACATGATCTAAGATATTGAACTTTCAGGCATCTCGCTCTCTAGTACTCTCATACACTCCATAATCAGTCGCCCCATCGTAGTTACAAACAAATCACATTCAGGCTGTGCTTCGAGCATAGAGTTGAGCAGAGAGTGTGCGCGCGCGACCGGCGCCTGCGCGTGCGCCCGCGTGCGCGCGCCGCCCTCCGCCAGCAGCGGGTGGCGACGCGCGCGCGTGTACTGGTTAGGTACAAACAGCCGCACAAAAGCCTCCACAAGTTGGACGCAGTCGATTTTATTTCGGAGAATGCCCAGGGTAAAATTGGCTAGCAAAACCGACCTCCGCATCTGCAGTGAGTCATATCCTAGTTGGCCCTGTAAAAATAATGTGGGATACATATAGGGATAATAGTGATGCGTCCTCTTATAGAGTGTTCTGAGGAACACCTTCTGGACTTGTTCCAGCATAAGAATATATTTATTCTCATGAGGACTCCAAACTATTGAGTTTGTCTCTAAAACACTCCGGACTAGTGCAGCGTAGAGCACGCGAGTAGCATGCACACTCAATGTTGCAGAATTGCGGAGAACAAATCCGAGCCTTTTGTATGCCGCGTTAGTCACAGACGTGACATGATCGCGAAATGTAACCGCGGGATCAAAAAATACACCCAAATCACGCACCCGATGCGAACGTGTTATGACAGCATCGCCGATGGTGTAGTTGTACTGACGAGGGTACTGGGATCGCGTATAGCTCATCATCTCGTACTTGTCTGCATTGAAATAAAGTTTGTTGTCAAGGCTCCAACGGTAGACTGCATTGATGTCCTCTTGTAACTCCAGATAATCCTCCTGGCTTTGGAATGACTTAATTAGCTTCACATCATCGACGAACAGCAGTAAAGTGGAATGACGGACCTCTAGGGGAAGTTCATTTATTAACAACACAAAAAGAAATGGCCCTAGATTAGATCCTTGACTGATACCAGACCGTGTGGGGTAGCTTTTGGATACATAGGTGCCATACTTCACGTACTGAGTCCGATTTGACAGATAGCTCGCAAATAACTTAAGAAGCCTCGGAGTGAATCCCATCACACCCAACTTCATGAGAAGAATGTCATTGTCGACGCGGTCGAAGGCTTTCTGGAAGTCTAGGTAGATGACATCGACTTGTGCCTTTCTGTCTAGTTCGCGAGACAAAACTTGGGTTAGGGTGAGCAGATTCGTCGCTACAGACCTCTTAGGTAAGAAGGCATGCTGCGCGCCGGTGATGTGAGCGTGACACTGCGACAACAGTCTACCATGAAACGCCGACTCAAAAACCTTGGCTAGGACACATAGGATAGCGATTGGACGGTAATTCTCCACTTTTACTTTAGAACCAGCTTTAGGAATTGGTGTTACCCTAGATCGCTTCCAGACAGTTGGATAAGTCCCGGTATCCAAAACAAGGTTCAAAATATGCCTAATTGGGTCCACTAAATCGTCAATACAGGCTTTAAGTATAAACGCTGGTATCATATCCGGTCCCGGTGCGGTACCAGACTTTAACTTTTTGACAGCGTTTCTTACGTCGGTAGGGGTAAAGAACTTAACATCAACGTACCTAGCGTCGGCAGGTAGACTGGAGCTGGCCGTATGGGGGTCAAGTACTGGTTCATTAGGTAGGAAAACAGAGTTGAAATGATTCGCAAACGCAGCTGCAGTAGCAGCGCCCGTGTGCTCTATATCTCCCCGAGTTACTTTCGGCTCTATGCCACCCTTACATCGAAGAGAATTGACGTACGACCAAAACTGAGCCGGCTTGCTAGATAAATTTTCTGATATGTGTCTCATATAGTTAGTGTGCGCAACTTTAATATCATTTTTAATTTTTGCCCTCAGAAGACTAAATCTCCCGTAAACCGGCTGATCCCCAGACCGCTTCCACTGACGGTGGAGATAATATTTCGACTCAATGTCATGAATTATGTCTTTAGTGAAGAAGACAGGATAAGCTCGACTACAAGCTCGCCTTCTTATCTTCTTTGGAAAACAGTTGTTAAAAATATTATACAGCCTATTATTAAAGCACTCTACAGCATCAATTCATCGGTTTGATTGAGTTCATGTAACAACTGCCAATCAATATCCTTAATTTCGTAGTATAGCTTTAAGTAATCGCCTTTACCAAAATTAGTAGCCCAGAGATCCTCACCATGCATGGTCTCGTAGCACGTCATCCGTTCCAGGCGTAGCGGGTCTCGCGCTACTAAAAGCACTCGCCACCGCCTCGTTTGCAACGATCTCTCCGAAGCACACTCCAGCCTGTACCGCACAGCTCTGAGTCGTAAACGGATTCGTCAAGGTTGTAGTGAACCAAAAATTTGTAGTGTCACTGACCATTATTTGATAAAAGAATGATGATGGGCAGCAGCGTCATCATAGTGGACACGTTACTGCGATCGCCAATCCGCTTGCCGCCAATGCGTCTGTTAATAGGAGTTAATAGGAGAGACCTACGTCCAGCAGTGAACTATCACAGACTGATAATGTGATATGAAGCCCATTTCAAATAAAATTAAAAAAATACAGTCGAATGGAGAACCTACTTTTTTGCAGTCGGTTGAAAAGCGGCAGTGTAAAAATAACTACACTAAATCAAAGACGGTACCCAAGTACCAGGCTAGCATCAGAGCCGAGGTATCACATCGAGTTATGTAAACGAGATGCTCTTAACAGTATTACAGCAACAGGTTACTCTTTAATAGCTAAAGCCTTATTCTTAACGTATTTAGGTTGCTTTTCGTGGAGCAAAATTTATAAAGAAAGCTTTCCTTTAGCCGGAGAAGATGTATCCAGTTTGTTTTATATAATAAGTGTTATGAATGCTTTGGAAAATAAAATTTATGTTAAGGAAGTAATTTACAGGCTAATTTCATTGTTCTAGAATTTTAAACAAGACAAATTAAAATTTTAAAAAACCGACTTCAATCGATTACTCCAAGATCCCCGATTTGTTTCCATCATTGGTTTCCTCAGATCCTACTTTCTAAATGCAAATTCTTGTAAATTAATGAAAATTACCAAAAGCGCCATTCATGCACCTATAATATTTAAAGAGATCCTTCGATTTCTCCAAGATCCCATCATCAGACCCCAACTTGGTGCCAACGGGACCATCTCAAGGTCATATATATTCGATCACAAAAAAAAATTAAATCTGCAGTGTTATTCACAAATGAAACCGCTTTGCTGTCAGCGCTGTGTCAGCGCTGCGGCAGCGTCGAGCCTAAAAATGGTATTCACTAATGTACTTTAAACGACACTAGTGCTCGGCGACGAATGCGGCGTGAGCTGGAACTACACTGCGTCGAGAGTTCGATGTTTAATGTACTTACTAACTTCGTATTCTCTAACGAAAAACAGCGACGCGTTAGTGTGTCCATTATAATGATGCTGCTGCCTATTATCAATCTTCTATAAACGAAATTCAGTGCCATTTCAATCCCTAATTAAGTCGACTCTTACGACACGCACGGCAAGATTTGGGGTGGTGACAAATGTATTCTCACTGTCGTCACCATACGGCAACAAATGTATTTTCCGCTTCAAATTCTTTCAATATCTACTTTATTTTCTTATATGAAGGGTCCACGGAAAGAACATGTCTAGTCAATTCAAATTACAGAAGGAAAACCACCTTACTTATAACAGAATAAGGTGTGAATTTGCCCTGATTTTTTTAAGCACTGGACATGTTTTTTTCGTGGAACCTTCATATGTGACAACACTTGGTAAATTACGCGTTTTTATTCGTTAATCACATCTCTCACAACACATCCTCGTACATATCAAAACGCTTATCAATCTTATCATGAACAACGCTGCATCTTTAGACAATATCTTGACGTCATTTGAATTCTAACAATGAAGCACTAGAATTGACAATATTTCATATTTTTTAGTTCTAGTTTTTATTGTTTGTTTTGAAAGAACTCAATATTAAAAGATACAAGTATATTTTTTTTTTTTTTAAATTGCTATTTTAGTGCATATATCCCTTTTTATTACTACTTCGAGCAGAAAGAGCGTAAGTTACAAACGTCAAAAACCAGCTAAATGACGTCATAAGTGATGTTTCATACACGTAAGAAAACGACGAAAAACGGTAAAAAGTGTCAAATGTCACTGCCAAATACCAGTGACATTCCAACCACGAGATTTTTTTGGTTATAGTGGCAGTTCTGAATCAGCTACGTGACGTCACTTCCCCTTTAAACTATTTTTAAGATTTTTAACAAAAATATTACGAAAAAAAAATATATATATATTTTTGTGTTCTACCTACATGCGTATATCTCGAAACTCATAAGTGATGTTTCATACACGTAAGAAAACGACGAAAAACGGTAAAAAGTGTCAATTGTCACTGCCAAATACCAGTGACATTCCAACCACAAGATTTTTTTGGTTATAGTGGCAGCTCTGAATCAGCTACGTGATGTCACTTCCCCTTTAAACTATTTTTAAGATTCTTAACAAAAATATTGCGAAAAAAAAATAATAAATATATTTTTGTGATCGACATGCGTATATCTCGAAAAGGTTTTCCATTTAGGGACATCGAAAATTTCGAAACGTTGTCAATTCCAATTGCAAGCGCGTGTTCATGATAAGCGTCGAATATTATCGAAACACAGCCTTCACACTATACATAGGTTGAGTCTTTATTCCCTTGGAATAAGAATCATCATACTTCAAAATATGTTGGAAATGGCGTCTGACAGCTATAATTCTAGTTTAAGAGGCGCTAGACACCTTTACCCTACTCAGAAATAAGTTAACTATGTGAGACCAGGTATGAACGTAACAATTTTCAGTTTTTGATTTTTCATATTTTTTTGGTAGCAGTTGTCAAACTTTGCATCTTTATGTGCAATAGACACATATTTCATGTATCTTTTGGTACCAAAATAAACTTCATACATCCAATAGTTTTCCAGAAAAATGGTTCACAGTGAAGGATGGAATTTGTTGCAATTATCCCTACCCCCAGGGCTGGTTGTAACAGTTCATAGGGATAATAGAAACAAAGTAAATAACTATAAAATAATCAATATAATTATGTGTAATTAGTATTTTTAAGTAATAAATAATCAAGTCTTACAATATCACTATCTCAATGACGAACATCAACAATGAATGAATGTAATTAACATTAGGTATTATATGAGACGAAATTAATTTATACCTATAGGATATATGAGTGACGTGAGAGCAATCACTTTCTGTCTTTAAAATTTATTTAATATTAAATAAGAACCTTAAACAATTTAAGAAATAATAAATCAATAATAATAAACACTTCATACTAAACTAAATATAAAACTAATACTTAATTAAATATCAAAAAGATTTCCCCCCTTCGGCAAGTACCGGGCCAGCGTTGGGACTACGCAAAATAGGCACGTATGATGTCGAGTTGCGGAAAAAAATGGCCAGATAGACAACAACAACAACAACAACCCCCCTTCGGCATAGTGCCCTTTCTGTCTTATTCTAAATGGCATATAAACAAATGCTTAGGTGTAATCCAAGGAATTAAATGCTTTCTGCATTGTCCTTATTTCTGAGTATACTACTAAGCTAATCATACAATGTACCTAACCAATATGATAGAAAAATGTGTTTTACTCCTCATTGACAGTGAATATTTGTTTCCAGAAACAAATCCCACCTTGGGTAGGGCCGCTGAACTTTCAAGTAAAGCTTTCCTTTACTTTACATGTCTATATAAAGTGATGTGAGCCAGTTGGTACGTCTTTGCTGCGTCCCTGTAGGGCATTTAAAAAAAGGATCACCTTAACTGCAGCTAAGGCTATAATTTCTATTTTGGCGGACTTCTGTCTGTTGTTATTTTGTGTATATTAGACACTCTGCAACAAAGAGGCACTAAGTATATGAGTTATTTAATAAACGCTAGCACATAGGTGTAGCAATGAGCCTCCAATTTAGAAATCGGGATGAAAGTAACAAGTTGTTTCTTTCATCCCTGGGTATCGAATTTCCAGAATCCCACAAACACGTAGCAAAAAAACATAAAAAGCATCATTATAACATTGATTTGCAACCCTCAAACTGTAAATGATTAGTGACTTTACAACACCCATGCAAAACGCAAGCTATAGCGTTTACCACGAAAAATCTAGCTAAAATTGAAAAAATCGTTAAAAACTTACTTTTGACGCATTTTTCTGGGACCATACCACTACACGCATAACCTGCCGTCACAGCACCGTGGGTGTAACTGAGGTTAGGGGGGAATCGAAATGGCATCTAATGCCCTGAAGGACGTTCGGATAGATGTCGTAGAAAAATTTTAAATGAATTTGTTACGTTCATCCCGCGTTACTTTTATACCTGGTCTCCTCTATCCCAATATGCGATGATGAGGATATTGTGTAAGGTATTAATGCTAGTGGTTAAAGGGTGAATTTATGATACTGACATGTAGGACGTAGGTACTACTTATACAGGGTGGAACGGATCGACGATCAAAGTCAAAGTCAAACTATTATTTATTCAAGTAAACTTATTAATAAGCATTTTCGAATCGTCTGACACTATCAAGAGAGAAAAAAATCTACTACTGGTTCTAGCCCTACACCGTCCCTGAGAAGAACCAGTAAAAAACTCAGGTGGACTTATTTTTTCAAAACGGTATCAGTCGGATCTGCCCCGGAAGGTTTTGTTCGCTCGCTTCGCTCGCTCGCTGCAGAAATTTTCACCCTCGCAACAAATTCTGCCTGACGAAAAATGCAAGTTTCGAACATGTATGCCAAGAAAAATATGCAAATCTAATTTCTGTCTTATAACACTCGGAATAAATAATGACATGCCAAGATAGTTTCGGCAAAAATAATGTTCGAAATATGTTGATATGTTTTGAAGTGATGTTTCTCCCTCATTAATAAATAATAAATAATAATAAATAAATAAATAAATATCTTGGGACATCTTACACAAATCGACCAAGTCCCACGGTAAGCTCAATTAAGGCTTGTGATGTGGGTACCAGGCGACGATATATATAATAGATAGATACATATAGATACTTAAATACATAGACAGCCATGACCAAGGAACAAACATTTGTGATAAATAAATACACAAAGAATGCCCTCGCCGGGATTCGAACCCGGAACCTCCAGCTTCGTAGGCAGGGTCACTACCAACTAGGCTACGGAGGCTGACGAAGATTAAGATTATGCTAAAATAGATTATGCCAAGTCTGTTATGTCCTAAGCGTTTCGGACAAAAAAAATATGCCAGATAGAGGGAACCCAGTATAATACTACATGTCATCTTATTAAAATAACATGCATTAAATAATTCCGAGATCCTTCCTACTACCGACCAAGTCTACCAACCATTACGATGAACTTTCAGTATAGGACCAACATCAAAAACGTACTGAAAAACGTCTACTATACTCGTATGTACTGAAAAACGTCGTACAATACACGTACGAAAAGGAAACTCGTAACTCGTGTCGATTTAAAGAACTCCCTTCGGTCGTGCTTTAATTTAACTTCGCTCGTTTTGAACTTCATTATTTTCACACTTGTATAGTTATGTACTATCTTAGTCATGGTTGTTTTCTAAATATGAATGTAGGTACATTAATATATAGAAACAATATTCTATTATAAATATCCACAGAATTAGATTTGGATAGAAGAAACAAGTTCATTCATTTGTATGGCGGCCGAGCGTGTCAGATTTTGTACTGAAGTTGTTACTTGCCTATGATTTTAAATGTCTCAGGCCCTTGAGTATTCATATTTTTTGTGTTGTTGCAATTAATATTACTTAAGGAGGCATTTAATGTTTTCGTTCACTTCAACTTACAACATTTGACGCCCGAAAGCTGCAAGCTGCGATTAAATACGGACAACTCAGTGGATTTCACTGAGTTCATTTGACATGCTAAGTAGATACGTTTGCTTGATCTATGGCATACATGACATCTGTGATAAGTGATAAATATCGTCAAATGTAGCTTAATGAAATCACTTGAGAAAGAGAAGCCTTACTAAACTTGAGCTACCGTGTGACTAGCTCGATTTGTATAGGAATGTTCCATGACATAGAATTAATATTCTTCATACACACTAAAAAGCTTTATAAACCACTATTTAGCCAGGTCGTTCCTCCCTCACCTTGGCACGATATTACCCCATTATTGTACAGTGAACAGCATAAATATACACACAATTTTAGACCTTATGCTGTGGACATAAGTAAGAAAGTGTATACATATTTATGCGAGGTTGTACGCGCAGGTGAATTTACTTACAATAGAAAGATTAATGGAGGCTTTTAGAAAACATTTTGCAACGTAAGGTCGCGGTTTCACTGGAAATTGAAATATTAACTCGTTTTGTTCTTTTTGTGCGTAAACATAGTTTTATTGGCAACGTTTATAAACTTCACGTAAATAAAATCCTTATTTTTCAGTGTGTTGTGACGAAAAATGTTTTTTTAGACAAACATGTCATTATCTCTGAAACTAAGTCGAATCCAGAAAAGTTTAGTTTAGTTTTTAGTTAATTATGACATTATAGTCTCAAAACGTGGAACATCCATCTTTCAAGTGTGTCGGTAACTCATGACTACCCTGTATACCTGTATAGTTATACAGGGTCAAATTTAAATCGTGATTCGTAATGTATTTTTCTAGCTCTATAAACAACTAACAATTAAATGCCTCCACAAGTTACTTAAAAATGGACATGTTATTTTTTTGTGGTTTTCAGGGCTAGTGTTTTTGTATTTTTTGGCTTTAGAATATCAAAATGGATTATTAAGACAAATTTATTGACTACTTTAAATTACCTCTTCAAATTGAAATAATTAATAACGCCTGTCATTTCGTTAAAAATTAAATAATATTCATTACATTTCACGTTTGGTGGCGCGAGTGCGCTAAATTCCTTTTCGGCCCAAACTATTTTCTTTCATAGTCAGCTGGTGACTTACTGGCCACCTACATTCATTTTTCGTTAATACGTCAAGTGAATGTAGGTGGCCAGTAAGTCACCTGCTAACTATGAAAGAAAA
This sequence comes from Thaumatotibia leucotreta, assembly GCA_025490895.1. Classification (NCBI taxonomy): domain Eukaryota; kingdom Metazoa; phylum Arthropoda; class Insecta; order Lepidoptera; family Tortricidae; genus Thaumatotibia; species Thaumatotibia leucotreta. Next base: position 45,449 of record JALPQI010005921.1, on the reverse strand, counting down.
TAGTTTGGGTCGAAAAGGAATTTAGCGCACTAGCGCCACCAACGTTTTAAATAGCTTAAATAATCGTTATAACTAATTTCTTAGAATCACCTTAAAAATTAAAAAAAATCACCAAAAATTAAAAAAAAGATGAGTATTTCTAAGTAACTTGTGGGGCATCCAATTGTTAGTTATTATTGTTGTTGATATTCGGGCTAGCACTACGCTGAGCTGGGTCCATTTCGTGATGCACCAACTATTTTTTGTAAAGTATGTATGTTTATTTATACTGTCTTGTCTTGTGTGTCATCTACGAACAAATAAAACATGGAAGCCGCACGCCATAGTAAATTGCCTTTTAAAACGGTCCTGAATTTTAGTTGACAAATGTCACCCATTTGTTCAATGCACCACGATATAGAATTTCCATTTCAACCAATAAAAACTTAAACCGCCATTTAAAAATAGTTGAGATTGATCCATCAAAGTTTTGATTGGCCATTTTCTATAAACATTTGTCAAAGATGTTGCATCGAAATATGCGCGGTGTTATGAAAAGCGCTATGTCCTGCCCATCTTGGCACAATTGAACAACTGGATTGTCGGGGCTTTTTTGAGCTGGCGCTAGACGTCCATGCTATATTGGTCGCAGTGTGTCGTGAATAAATGTTTATTATAATTACATTTATGTTTTGAATTTCCATTAACACCGACTAAAAATACTAAAATAAATGTAAACTACCGCTGGCGCAAAGTTAACTAGGTTTACGCCACGCCTTAACTGAATCAAACCTCGCGCCAAACGCAATTACTAACTTAATGTCATCTATCGCTGGACTACCTGTTAGTCTAAAAACAAGTTTCTATTAAAATATTCAGTCATCATCATCAGCCTATGATAGTCCACTGCTGGACGTAGGTCTCTCCTATTAACTATGCGTATACACGCATAAGGAGCTAAATGCCCATAATCGCCACGCTGGCCAAGCGGATTGGCGATCGCAGTAATGTGTCCACTATGATGACGCTGCTGCCCATCATCAATCTTTTATCAAATAATGTTCAGTGACACTTCAATCCCTTAGTCGACTCTTACGACACCCGTAGGAGGAGTTGAGGTGGTGACAAATAGATTCTTTCTGCCGTCACCACACGGCTGAATATTCAGTCGCCATCAGATATATCGGAGCAGCCAGAAAGCTCAGAAATATCTAAACATACACTCTAAGACTAGATTCACACTGATTATTTTTTTTCCGTAATACCGTATTCGAGATTTTATCGAACGTCGTAGTGACAGTAGACTTTAAATAATAACGTTCACACGGATACCGCATACCGTATTCGAGAATGCGTATCAACGGTACTACGTAAAGTCTCTCGACGTTCGAGGAAATCTCGAATACGGTATACGGGAAAAAGGCTAGATGCAAACGGAGTATCCGTTTGAATCTAGCCTAACGCCATGATAGAGGCCCGTTTAGATGTTTGTGACCACCCTGGACGTTTCGATATAATTATCTGATGGCAAGCAAGCAAGTATTATACGGTAGTGCCCTGCCTATTAAACTAGAGGTTTGTGGTTAAAATCCTGGTTTTCATTTTTTATTTGTGTGATGTCTACGGCAATTTTTTTCCGATTGTTTGAGTTACGGGTGTTTATATATTTAAATATACATTAAAATTTTGTATAGTCCTATCGTCGCCTAATGAATTATGATTTCCAAGCTTTTATTTAAGAACTTTGATGAGTTAACTTTGACTTTGCTCAAGTTGTCTCCAGATATTAGAAAAAATATCTTAATCTCCAAATATCCTGAGGGACTATTGAAATTACTCGTAATTGGCGCAGACGCCGGCGGTGCAAAATCAACTAGATTTGTCTCACGCGACCTTAACTGAAACAAAATTAATTATTTAAAGACATGTTCACTGTCGTACCTATCTAAAAAGTTTCTATTTTTAAGGTCCTTGAATATTTGCCTCATCTCAAAGCTTAGAATCGGTCAACGAGTTATGAAGAGAGTTATGTACGGGGGTCTACGCGATCGAATCAGAAATGAGGAGATCCATAGACGAACTAAAGTCACAGACAAAGTCCTCCGGCAAGCTGAAGTGGTAACCCATTATCACTTCAGCTTGCTGGAAGGCTGTTCCCAAACAGGCCACATTGCACGCAAAGCATCTGCTTGCGGCCATCTGGCCGATGGGGTTGAAAAGTGCTCGAGTGGTGACCACGGTTTGGCAAACGCAGTTAGGACGTCCACCCACGAGATGGACAGCCGATCTTATGATGATTGCCACTGGGACGCTGGATGCAGGTCGCTTCCAACCGATGTATTTGGAGGTCCAAAGTCGAGGCTTATGTTCAGCAGTGTACGTCTTATGGGTGTACTGTCTTATGGGCTATTTCGCCGAAATATGTTTTGCATATTTTTATTTGCCATTCAATTTATAGCAGATGTTTGGCATACCAACGCAGGCGCGGATCCAGGACTTCGTTGAGGAGGGGGGGGGGGGGGCACTACCCTATGATATCATAGTATGTAATACTTAAGACAGCACCTACATAAGTCCAGTGTTGGCAAGTGCCCCCGTTGCCCCTCCCCCTGGATCCGCGCCTGTACCAACGTTTACCAAATTATTATTTACCAACTTTCATTTGGCCGTTTTTTCCCTTTAGTACCGTTTGGTAGCCAAAGTTTCATAACCAGCTTCGAAATGGGACTAAAACTCCAATAGGTAACTAGCCTTAAATCGGGACTTATCTTTACCGATCTGTAACCAGATGTGTACCAAATCTGGCTACGAAATGGGAAAATTATTCCCATTAAGTACCTATGTACATAGCTGGCAGCCAGCTACCAAATCTTTTTATCACGTACATCACACATCTGCAGGTAAAAGTTAGTGAGAATAAATTTATATTTTTTTTTGTGACATGTCAAAGTCAAAGTCAAAGTCAAATAATTCTTTATTCAAATTGGAATAGCAGCAAACTCTTTTGAATCGTCTAGGTATTGAAACTATACCACTAATTGGAGTTCGAGGCCAACGAAACTACGACAGATGCGTTATTGTCAAATCTGTCAGTCTCTTATGTCATTGTCAAATAAAGTTGTCAGGTTTCGACAACCTTTTTGCTATTTAATTTATTTATTTAAAATAATTCATAATAAAAACATTACAATGTAATGTTTGTACGCCTTTTTGTTTAATATGGCTGTCACAACTAGGATTTTCTTAAAAACACATAAATACCTAATAACTTTTCTTTTCTCTTAACTAACATTGATGTGACAAAATTTTCTTGTAAAGAACTTAAAATGATAAGAGCCAACGTTTCAAAGCCTATTTTAAAAAGAAGTTGAATTACCAGTGAACACAAACAACAGCGTGCCATATTTATTAAGACAGTATGGTTAAATTACTAAGCCCCCTGCCTTATTACGGGTTAAAATTATGGGAAAGAAATTTGGAAATGTAAAATGAAAGCATTTTTCATATTTTATTTCTTATTTGTCTTCGTCATCACTTTATCGTCCTAAGTCCTGGGTAAAAATCGAGTACACTCCCATAAAAGCCGAGAGTCCTTTATAACACCATCAATGTTGAGTCCTGAACTTACTATCGCTTATTTTAAGGTTTAAAATGAGTTTGTCACATTTTACAAAACGTTAGATCTGTATGATAATTTAAATGGAGAACTATAGCACTGCCAAAGAAATTTGTAGGTCAAAGGAATTTTACGAATACGAAATGTGAACATAAAGCACTGCAGAAATAGGGTTTTAATTTATGTGTAGTAAACATTAAAACATTAAATTGCTGTACCAAATGTTATTAACACCTGAGGTGATACCAGCGCAATACCAACATTGTTACTAATAATTGCGGATATGTAAGTTTTTATTAAAATATCTTATATTTACGTGAAAATAAGTATATAATATTGTTTCTATAAATTAAAGAATGAAAATTACCAATAAATAAGATACCTTGACGTCTGTTTTTAGAAAATAAATATTTACTATTGTAAGAACATTTCATTGTTGTGGTAATATTTTCGTAGATTCTTTGGCCTCGAACTCCAATTATTGGTTTACTTCCGGTTCGAACCCTACACCGCTGACCCAAGAAGAACCGGTAAGAAACTTGGCGGGAATTATTTTTTCAATCAATCATGGTACATCTTACAACTAACATGCATTAAAAAAAAACATAAAATTGATTTTAAATAAATTGAAATAGAATAATAATAACAAGAGATGTAAAGTCTCTAAAAAGTCAGAACATTTATAAGTAATAATTTATAGAGAAGTAAAGGTTTCTCTCCGAATAGGTATATAATAATAACATTATATAATGCACGTTTGGAGATGTATAAGGTCTCCAAGCGTAAATTATCGTAATTGAATGTCATGACTTTAACAAATTACTAATTAAATCCTAAATTACTCCCACGGTGTTTTATCATTCATGTAGTCTTGTGTACTATAATAAGCTTTAGATATAAGTTTACGCTTTACAAAATTCTTAAATTTATTGACTGAAAATTCAGTAACATTTACTGGAAGTTTATTATAAAATCTTACACAATTACCCATGAATGATTTCCTTATTTTATGGAGCCGAGTGGCGGGTACTGCGAGCTTATGTTTGTTTCTAGTATTAATATTATGTATGTCACAATTTTTCCAAAATTGATAATATTTTTATGTACATACATAATATTCTCATAGATGTATTGAGAATACAATGTCATTATATTAATAACCTTAAACTTATCTCTAAGTGAGTCTCTAGGGCTCACTTTATATATCGTTCGAATAGCCCTCTTCTGCAGAACAAAAATAGTGTTAGTCTCTGAATTGGCAGCACTGCCCCATAATAAAATGCCATACGACATAATGCTATGAAAATAACTAAAATATACTAACCGAGCTGTATCGACGTCAGTTAATTGACGGATCTTGCTCACTGCAAAAGCTGCAGAACTCAGTTTATTCGAGAGATTAGATATGTGAGGACCCCACTGAAGCTTAGAGTCTAGTGTTATACCAAGAAAGACTGTACTTTCAACTATTTCCAATTCCTCACCTTTCACAAATATACTAGCCTGTTGATGCTTTACGTTACTTGTAACAAATTTAATACATTTAGTTTTTTTCTCATTCAACATTAAGTTATTCATATTAAACCAGTTTACTACTTTAGAAATAGCATTGTTTACATCATTCCAAGCTTGTTGCTGTCGTTTGACTTTAAAAATAAGTGAGGTGTCGTCTGCAAACAATACTATGTCATGGTGGGTCTCTATGAGATGTGGCAAGTCATTTATGTAGATAAGGAAAAGGAAAGGCCCCAATATAGATCCCTGTGGTACACCCGTGGAGACCAATGACTCCGGCGATCGCTGTCCATTCACATCAACCCTTTGTATTCTACCGCGTAAATAAGATTCCAGTAAATTTAATGCTGATCCTCTAACTCCATAATGGTCTAGCTTCCTGATCAATGTTTCATGACAAACGCAGTCGAAGGCCTTGGACAAATCACATAAGATACTTAAAGCATCTCGTGATTCCTCCCAGGCATCAAATATTTGTTTAATTAATTCGACACCAGCGTCAGATGTTGAGCGCCCCCGAGTAAAACTAAATTGCTTGTTATGCATTAAATTGTTTACGTTAAAGTGCTTAATTAATTGCGATAAAACTATTTTTTCAAAAATTTTGCTAAACGTTGGTAGCACAGATATAGGTCTAAAATTAGTGGGGTCTGAAGTGCTACCGGATTTGAATAAAGGAGTTACTTTACTATGTTTCATAAGATCAGGAAACTCACCACAATCAACACAATGATTAAATATTACTACCAATTCAGGTGCTACGATTTCAATAAGGGATTTGACGACATGAACAGAGACTCCCCAGAGGTCAGCAGTTTTCTTGACATTGATGGATTTAAATGCCTTTATTACATCTGAGATTTGAATATGTTCAAAATTAAAGTCGTTACTACATACATAGGGACGTTATCTCTTAATAATATAGTGGCAGACGAAGGTGATGAATTTAAATCCTTAGTGATGGAGACTGGTATACTGGTGAAAAAGTGCTCAAATTCTGTTGCTACTTCTAAACTTGACTCTATGATTTTGCCATTAATTTTTAATTTAGGATCGTGGAATCTATGCTTTGATCGACCAGTCTCCGCATTAATCACTTTCCAGGTTGATTTAATGATGTCGGAACTATTTTTAATTTTTTGGGACAAATAATCGCGCTTAGCTTTATTACAATCAATCTTAAATTTCTTAGAATATTGTTTGACGTGTTCTTTAAATTCATCACTCGTATTAAACCGCCGTTCCTCATACAATGCATGCTTTCAACTCACCAAAAAATAGTCCGGTCTTACCCGGGTGTACCTTATTTTGTTATGCAATAGGCCCCAGGTATATAATACCAGCTGCTTTTGACTGAAAACTTGTAAGCGACGTGGGACTGAGCACAACTACAAACTAAGTGGAGTAAAGTTAAATGCAACTAGCGTTTAACTTTTCGCCGAGTATGAACCTACAATGAGCAAAGTAGTGTAGGTGTATACAGGGTGTCCCATGACTATTGGACATAAAGGGAAAGTACCTTAAATATTCTAGAGGGGATATTTTGCTGAAAGAAGACTTTATGTTATATTTAAAGGCAAATAAAACTGCATTCAAAGTTTTTCAAAAAATTACTTGCTTCTCCCGGATATCCAACCATCTACAATATTTTTCCGAATTTTGAACTTTTAATTTTAGATATTAGATAAAAACTGTTATGTTGTATCCATTCTTTGGAACGACATAAAAAAATCGTATTTAAGTAAGTTCGATGCCTCGAAAGCCGTGTGGTGACTGCAATAAGAATACATTTTGTTACCACCCCAACTCTTCCTGCGGCTGTCGTAGGAGTAGACTGAGGGATTGAAGTTTCACTGACCATTATTTGATAAAAGTTTGATGATGGGCAGCAGCGTCATCATAGTGGACACATTACTGAGATCGCCAATCCGCTTGACCAGCGTGGCGATTATGGGTATTTTCCTCCGAATGCGTCTATACGCATAGTTAATAGGAGAGGCCTACGTCCAGCAGTGGACTATCATAGGCTGATGATGGTGGATGGTGATGGATGCCTCGAAAAAGCTAGATTTTTTTTAATGTAGAATTATTTAATTTTCTAAATTAAAATAAAGTCGTCTTTCATAGAAATATCCTAACTACGATATTTAAGGTACTTTCCCTTCATGTCTCATAATCTTGGGACACCCGGTATTCAACACTAGCGACACGCCCCGGCTTGGCACAGGTAGGTACTATACTTATATTAAAACCTTCTCCTTAAATTAGGTACAGTTAAAGACAAAATAAGGTGTCTACAGGAATGTTCAAAAATATGTCCCAGTGCACTCTAATTCTGTGTAATTCTTACACAGAATTTGAGTCATAACATAATATATTTATTATGAACGGATTCTTTCGATATTTATTTTTGCACTTGACTGTAATCTATCCATTAAAGAAAGAGCATGTCGGGCCATGCTCAGTGTAGGGTTCCGTAGTTATTCAAAAACGGCTAGGCCGATTATGATCGAAATTTACAATTTTTTCATATTTATTATTTTTTTTATTCTGGAGCGATTATCACCGAAAATATTAACTAAAAAAACTTTCTTTTGGGACCGTTATTCTTTTTTGAACCCGTACCTGTTTGACGATACCCCACACTATAGGATTCATCATCATCAGCCTATGATAGTCCACTGCTAGACGTAGACCTCTCCTATTAACAATGCGTATATTTCCATTAGGAGGTAAATTCCCATAATCTCCACGCTGGGCAAGCGGATTGGCGATCGCAGTAATGTGTCCACTAGGATGACGCTACTTCATCATCAATATTTTATTAAATAATGGTCAGTGACACTTCAATCCCTTAGTCGACTCATACGACACCCGCAGGAGGAGTTGGGGCGGCGACAAATGTACGGCCGCACTACAGCAAAATAAAAAAATCATCCCCACTTTACTGCTAATGCTGAGTGTTGGCCATTTCGGGACAACATTTCGTGTTTACTGTTTTATTTTGTTTGTACTGTGTTTTTGTCTCGAATAAACGTTTTTCCTTTCTTTCTTTTCTTTTTTTACTACTAGGGGATGTAAAAATTCTTAATATTCCATAACATTATTCACTACATCTGTACTCGTTTATCGTAACGTCTAGAATGATTTACGTAAGGAACTTCCACAAACATTTCATATTATATTTATGCACGTCAAAAGTAGAAACGTGTATTTCACATAAAAGTGTCAGAAACGTCAAGGAATAAAGTGAGTCGAGTTACTCGTTCGTCTAGACTGGGCCTTATTTTAAGGTCAATGGCCGACGCGGAACCTAAAATAGATATACCTGGGTGCTGAGACACCTATTTCTACCTATTTTTTTCCATGTCGTTATACCAGCCTGCACAGATTGTATGTGACAACGCTGAAGCAGAAGTCCATCATTAATAGTTAAATGGGTGATACTTTTGACCAGCGTCAAGAAATCATAGAGATGACTTGATAAAAAGCTGAGTGGAAGCCTCACAGAATTAGATTTGAATAGAAGAAACAAGTTCATTCATTTGTATGGCGGCCGAGCGTGTCAGATTTTGTACTGAAGTTGTTACTTGCCTATGATTTTAAATATGTCTCAGGCCCTTGAGTATTCATATTTTTTGTGTTGTTGCAATTAATATTACTTAAGGAGGCATTATTAATGTTTTTGTTCACTTCAACTTTCAAAATTTGACGCCCGAAAGCTGCGATTAAAGACGGACAACTCAGTGGATTTCACTGAGTTCATTTGACACGCAAAGTACCTAGATACGTTTGGTTGATCTATGGTATATATGACATCTGTGGGAAGCCTTTTCAGGAATGATTTTTTATGTTATTTTCTTAGTTAACAGTCCTAACCCTAAGACATTAGCCAAATTGGTAATCGTTAACGCTTAGTAGCGTATCGTAGTTTTCCCTCTCTGTCACTCTTTCATATTAGTGCGACAAAGACAGTTAGCTGCCTTTCGTTTACGATTGACGATTAATCGTTAGCGATTGGCAACTTGTCTAAGCACCCTGTTTTGTACTAAGTTCCTGAATAAACAGCTTTCTATTCTATATTTAATTCTCTTAGACACTCACGGGAAGAGTTGGAATGGTTGAAAATGTATTCTTACTGCCGTCACCTCGCGGCCGTCGTGTATCCCAGGCTGATATAAAATATAAGTTTTAAGGTGCATTTAGACCAAACGAGCATTCACTCATTCTACTCCTCACTCTACGAAATTCCTTCGTTACACAAAACGTGATTCGTCGAAATTCGTTGATTTCGTAGAGTGAGGGATAGAATGAGCTAATGCTCGTTTGGTCTAAACGTACCTTATGCCTTATATTTTATATCAGCTGGGATACACGACGTCCGGACTTTAAAGTACCTAAATAGCTACCAGATATATATCATTTTACCCTTTACTAAAAGGATAAAATAACATAATTAACTAGAACAAATAAACGTAATTATATAAATAGCACCATCGCTCATCGCTTAATATTACGAAAATCTCGGTTTCATTATTTCGGTACAGCAACGTTTGAAAAACGATGTATGTTTATTAGAAGCTGTATGAGACTTGTGACTTTTCTCGTTTGAGACACGAAATAAATCTACACGTCCCGCGCCCGACGTAATTCTCAAACGGGGTTTTTCATATTAAAATTATATTGAAAACATATTTGTATGTACTCCCTTTGACATTTACATTACAGTGCCATACATAAGTTAAAATGATATCGAGACGTAAACATAAGTATAATATTAATATTACATATGCTGTGCTTCGTAATTTACGCCTACAGGCCTAGCCAAGATGTCACTGCAATCGTACACGATAAGCGATAAGTAATGACAACAAAGAATGACAGATTCGAACAAAAAGTCACGTGACAATTTCTTTACATTATTATGGTCACGTGACTTATCGCTAACCGTAGACGATTGCAGAATGGGACCTTGGCTAGGACTACTGGAATGATTTGTCGCCGGCGGTGTTTCCGGACCGTTACGATCTTCAAATCTTCAAAAAAAGATCGTATTTCCCACAATGATATAATAAGTAAAGATATGCTACACCGGCTCTAAAATTGAAGCGCTCAGATTGAGATAATTCTAACAATAGCTCTTAGTCCTACCCAGACCACCGAGAGGTGTGTACCACTGCCGAGTTCTCGCAAATCACGTGAACTGCGCCCTAAAATGTCATTTTATGTTATACATTAATGAAAACCACAAATGCCCTTAGCATTACACATCATGCGCAGTTAAACTGAATTATATATTTTTTTCAATTTTATTATTTATTGATAATAAATTGGACGCCATTTTGACGTTTTTGACTGACATGGAGAAAAAGACAAGCTTATGCGGTTTAAGATCGAGAGTAACAAAGATAAAACAATGTTTATCAATAAAAGAATGCACGCCCGATTGTGAAATGCTAGTTGTCTCTTTTTTATTTATTAAATACGAGTATATGTATTTTGCCATCTCTTTTACGCATTTTGAAGTATGAAGATAGGCGTATGTCAACTGTCAATAAATTGTAGGTGTATGATGTGAAGTATTTATTTCGCTCATTTTGTTAGAGTATAACGTATCTTTACTTACATATCATTGATTTCCCACAGATGTCATATATACCATAGATCAAGCAAACGTATCTACTTAGCGTGCCAACTCAGTGGATTTCACTGAGTTGTCCGTCTTTAATCGCAGCTTGCAGCTTTCGGGCGTCAAATTTTGTAAGTTGAAGTGAACAAAAACATGAATAATTTGATTTCCCACAGATGTCATATATACCATAGATCAAGCAAACGTATCTACTTAGCGTGCCAACTCAGTGGATTTCACTGAGTTGTCCGTCTTTAATCGCATCTTGCAGCTTTCGGGCGTCAAATTTTGTAAGTTGAAGTGAACAAAAACATGAATAATGCCTCCTTTAGTAATATTTATTGCAACAACACAAATAAATATGAATACTCAAGGGCCTGAGACATATTTAAAATCATAGGCAAGTAACAACTTCAGTACAAAATCTGAAACGCTCGGCCGCCATACAAATGAATGAACTTGTTTCTTCTATCGAAATCTAATTCTGTGGTATTTCCCATGTTAAAGGTCGGCAACGCACTTGTAATACCACGGGTGTTGCGGGTGTCCATGGGCGACGGTGATCGTTTACCATCAGATACGTCTTGCCTTGCCTCCTATTCCATAAAAAAAACGTCGATGACACCGTAGGTCGGCTGCCCTATGCAGAAATCAAGTATCTGTGTTTTGGCAAATTTTACAGTAGAGCGAAAAAACGTTTTTTTAGACTTTTCTTGATTACATGTTTACTAGTTAAATGATAGCATTAAAAATTGCTGTGTTTTATTATGCAAGACATCATTAATAGGAAACTATAAAAAAAAATCAAAATTATAAGGCCAATCATTTTAAAATGCAAAAACAGTTTTCTGCATAGAATGCGATAAGATAATTTTAAAGCTTTTCTACAAAAAAACAAGTATCTGTATATAATTTCGTGTTTTAGTAAGCTTCTTCTTTATAAGTTTATAACACAAGCATATTTTATACTACATTTTAGATGCCAATAATTAAGAGTATGTCATACTTGTATAAAATATATTAATGTAGTATGTGTTTCAAGTATTTCACGGAAAAGAAGCCCCTATTCTGTTTGAATGCAAGTTATTTTAAAATTCATAAATGTAACACAAGTTTTTTTTTCTGGAACAAAGTATTTCTCATACAGAAATGCTTAAAAAATTACATCAATTACTTAAATTGTAGGAAACTACAAATACCTCAAATACCGAACCGAAAAAGAACTTCAAAACCGACAGTCTGTGGAAAATATCTAGACGCAGGCGTGGAAGACATAAAAACAATGGAAAGTTATAGTTTTGTTCAATAAATCAACATACAATATAGTTATATGTATATTTTATTATTTACACCTGGTACAGAACATAAAGATAAGAATACCTATATAAATCAACCTTATTCAAACATCTGTATTAACTAGTTCACCTTCCTCTATTAAATCTAGTGATTGTGAATTTTATTGCAATTGGGTTAAAAATAATTGCTAATTACTTGGCATTAAGGGCACTAACTTTGCCAATTTTTTTTTTTTGCAAACCTCTGCCTCCTAAGACATTGTTTTTTTTTTGGTAATTCGTGCACTATTTTTTCTGTAAGAAGTCCACTACTTTCTATTCCTAATTCAAATTATTTTCATATAAAATACAGTCTCATATCCGTTTCTGAAGCAAACTTCGACCAAGTTTCAATAACAAATTCCTTAAGTTGTCATTTTTATAATTTTTCATCACATTCAGCTAGGGGTAGAAACTACCACAAATCTCGAATTTTACTCATGTTATTATTTTCTAAACATAATATAGAAACTATCTGTTTTGCCCTATGGCGAGCATTTGAATGAAACCATTCCAGTGTTCTTTGCGTCTTTTCACTTTAAATAACTTATACAGCCAGGAAAACACTTCAGTTATCAGATAATAAGCACTTCAATAACACTTCACGTATGTATACGAACTATGAAAAAACAGCCATATTCATTACTTGGATTAAAAAGGTACCACAGGACAATTTCTACCCGAAACTCAAATAAAATATATAAATATAAGGTTTTGGTATCCTAATAAAATGAAAATTTCTACGCTAAAGTCAAGTAACTCTGCGATCTATATCAATATTTCTATGCTAAAATCAAGTAACTCCGCGATCTATATCAATATTTCTACGCTGAAGTCAAGTAACTCAGTAATCTATATGAATTTCAAGTATCTTTTGCAAGATACTTGATTTCAACGTAGAATTAGGGTATATACTTGTTTTTAGCGTAGAATACCCCGTTAAAAAAAGATACTTGGATTTTTTAAAGTTCTGTATTTAGAAAAATATTCATTATTAAAAAAAAATTTAAATACTAAAAAATGCATTTTAAAACAGTGAATCGAATGGTGTAAAAAAACTTTTTTTGATAAATTTCGAGATACTTGATTTCTGCGTAGGGCAGCCGAGGTGCCATGAGTTGGAAAGTTAAGGATAAGGTTTTCATCATCATCATCATCAGCCTATGATTGTCCACTGCTGGACGTAGGCCTCTCCTATTAACTATGCGTATAGGCGCATTAGGAGGTAACTGCCCATAATCGCCACGCTGGGCAAGCGGATTGGCGATCGCAGTAATGGGTCCACTATGATGACGCTGCTGCCCATCATCAATCTTTTATCAAATGTTGGTCAGTGACACTTCGATCCCTTAGTCGACTCTTACAACACCCACAGGATGAATTGGGGTGGTGACAAATGTATTCTTAATGCCGTCACCACACGGCCAATAAGGATAAGGTTTTACTCACAGAGCACGGACCTCTTTAGTGTGTAACCTTAGAGATAGAGGCGGCCTTGGCTGTCATTTTCATAGAAATCGACCGTGTCAGGTAATTTTGACATGTTAATGTAAATAGTGTTCTGGTATGGCTCGATATTTTTATCGATAGATTAAAACCAACAGTTATTTGATTAAAAATGTTACTTGAAAAAAGCTATTCAAACATTCTCATTTTTAAAATCTCATTAAAATTATGTCGTTATGAATGATATAAAAACAGTAAGATTTATACATTTACCTATTTGAATTTATATTTACAATAAGTAGCTACTTACATTAAGTTGTTAGCTTTAAGGTTAAAGTTAAACAACAAGTGTTATAGGGTAAGGCTAGACAGAGGTTAACAACAGGCGGTCTTAAGACTAGTTATACAGGCTGTTTTTTTTCATATGCTATAACTTTAAGGGAAGCTTATTTAGGTCAAATATAATTAATTTCTCTAAGAAACTAGTATTTTAACTCTTACTGTTATCGAGTTATTAAAAAAATAAGTTTAATGACTGAACAAGTGTGTTGCAACCTTTATTACATTCTAATTTTATAAACAGTCATTTTGGAAATGGTCCGAACAAATTGTGTCGTGTTTTTGCGGAAACCAGTTCAACTTTCCAGTCGCCGTTATCCAGCGTTCTTTGACACATGGTTCTATAGGAAATCTAAAAATTAAGTCAGAATTCCTTAAACTATATGTTTTTGTATGGTTGCTTCATTGTCTGCACTCTAGATAAATATTATATTATTGCTAAATATAAATAAATAAATAAATCTTTGGGGGACAGTCTCATACAGATCAACCTAGCCCCGAACTAAGCAAAGCTTGTACTATGGGTGCTAGGCGACGATATATATAAGGTCCTAATTTATTAGATGCAGATATTTTTACAGCTGATAGTACTCGGCCTCTGGAGTATATTAAACCGTGAAACATTATAGCTTTTACGATGTTTTTTTGGAGAAAACGGAAAAACAAATTTCCTACGTAAAAACACCCTGTTTATGTGATTATTAAATGAAAACTCATTGAACAGATTCTAGTACCTCTTTTACGTACCACTTAACTGGAACTGGCCACTTCTCGTCGATACTTGATTGTCAAAGTCATGTTATTTTCCATTGGATTGTGTCGTTTGATGACATGACAGGACGTGTTATTGTGACATGTGATAATGCACACATGATGATTTTTTTTAGACGAAATTATAATTATTTTTTTTGTTAGGAAAATGAAATCAAAAAAATTACATGAAAAGATTTCTTAATTTATATTTAAAGTTAATTATTTTAATGTAAAGTATCATGTGTTAAAATATCTGCAACTAATAAATTAGGACCTTATATATGTACTTAAATAGAGAAATACACATAATTATACTTACTTATACATAGGAAACGTCCGTAACTCGGGAACAAATTTTGAATTTCTACTAACACCGTTTAGTTGTAAGAGTTTACATAGACTATCGATAACAAATTCAGCATCGTGTCTCTTCACTATGTCTCTCGCCCATACTAATTTTATATTGAATTTAATATAACTTTTTTTACTTACCTGTGATAGGAAAAGTTTGAATTTTGTTTATTAACGTACGTAGACTGGTTCCTGCACCAGATTACAGAGCAATGTGGCATTTTTGGTATATTTTTATAGTTTATATACCCATGACGTCCCGAGAGGTACTGACAGCACATATGCGTAAAACGCATATGCGCGGCACGGGTTTTGTCTGTCACGCCGTCTCTCTATAGGCGCCCTAAGAGTTCCAACCTCCTTGGTTTTACTCAATACGTAATGCATTTTATCACGCTCGCACTGACATTGGAGCGAGCGAGATGGCTTGCTTTACGTATCGAGATAAACCTGATTTTATTTATTAAGGAGACAACACAGAAACATACAGGGAAAGTATACAATGAAGTTTGGTTTACATTTTGTAGGTACATATGCTTCCTTAAACGTATCTCACAGTGAACATAAAATACCGATACATAAATAGACACAATTATAAAGGAAAAAGTGTTTTAGGTGTCATATCTACACTATATAGGTCAAAATAGGTGCATGCTAAGTATTATTTATTATGATAATCAATAAGGGCTAAGTGCTACTTTTACATAATTTATATATTTGTTAGCCTTTATGGCTCTCATTTGATACCGATACTTGTAAAGTCATGGTGACAGTATGTGATTCTTCCTTTATAATGTTTTTCTTTAATGCTTAAAGCTTGATCACCCATAGATTAGATAATTATGTAATTAGTAGACTGATATTGAAATTTGCTTTCTGTAAATGGTTTCTTGGGAAAGAGAATTAATAATATAAAGCATAATTTACCAGTTATTCAAAGAGCGCAGAATTGCGGAAGTAATGAAGAATGTTGATGACATTTTTGTTTTCTTTCTACACCGGTTGTTTACAAGTAAGAGTCTGTTTGGAATTATATTAGATAATGTGTGTACAAAAATTACATTATAAACTAACTAACAATATTGAAATAAAAAACTAGATCTTAAAAATAAACTTAACTTAAAAAAACAAAATTATATAGGTAGGTACCTACATCAAAAAATCGTGGCAAAAATACCCGTCAATATCCGCTCCATATCGCTTCCGGTGCCCATAACACTCACGGCATTGCCGCGTTGGATAGCTATGGCCAACCTCTGCACCGGAAAAAATGCGTACAAAATGTAGATAATATTCAAAATTTGCAAAAATTACTGAAACTACTTGAATCGTGAATTGGAATCTCAAATGTCAAATTTATAAAAACGTACAAAAAAAACAGGCGAATTGAGAACCTCCTTTTTGAAGTCGGTTAATATACGATGATTAATGCATAGGAATGGTATTCGATAATCATCGTTTAAAGGTAATTTGTCTATTTCAGAGATCGATGTGTGATAATAATGTTTATCGTCTGATGTGCGTTGTCACTTACCAGCTTTTTCAAGTCATGTTTAAAAAACCGGCCAAGTGCGAGTTGGACTCGCGCGCGAAGGGTTCCGTACCATTATCAATTTATCATTAAAAAAATACAGTTAAATCAACCTACCTCAAAAAATCAAACCAAAAATCGTTGATAGAGTTTATTAATGTGCCTAACATATTTTTTTTTTTAATTTTATATCGAGCAGTTTAAAAAATAGAGGGGGGGACACATTTTTCAGAATTTGAGAGCTGATATCTCGAAAACGATTTGCTTAAATAAAAATGAGATTCATAAACCTTCATATCATTTTCAAAGACCTTTCTATTGATACCCCATACGCTTATATACAACAAAAAAAAATTATATCCCTCAGTTACATGTATGGAATGGAGGGCCCCCACCCCAATGGTTTTTTTTACAAAACAGTATCATAATCCTGTAGCGGTTCATACAACACATATCCTAACCAAATTTCATTACTGTAGCATTTATAGTTTCCGAGTAAATCGGCTGTGACAGACGGACAGACGGACATGACGAATCTATAAGGGTTCCGTTTTTGCCATTTTGGCTACGGAACCCTAAAAAGGTATGACAGAAATTATGTTAGCAGTACAAATGACGTTGTTGTTTTACGCGTTAGTATGAAAAGTGGTTCATTTTGTGTCAGATCGATACTTTGGAGGGCCATCTGTAGCCCTACCATGAGATGGATAGAAAGTAAGTATGCGTTAATAACGTAGCGGTTATTAACGTGCCCACAGATGTCATATATACCATAGATCAAGCAAACGTATCTACTTAGCGTGTCAAATGAACTCAGTAAAATCTACTGAGTTGTCCGTCTTTAATCGCAGCTTGCAGCTTTCGGGCGTCAAATTTTGTAAGTTGAAGTGAACAAAAACATTAATAATGCCTCCTTAAGTAATATTAATTGCAACAACACAAAATATTTGAATACTCAAAGGCCTGAGACATATTTAAAATCATAGGCAAGTAACAACTTCAGTACAAAATCTGACACGCTCGGCCGCCATACGAATGAATGAACTTGTTTCTTCTATCCAAATCTAATTCTGTGAACGTGCCTTTAACTTTCTATCCATCCCGCTCGCCCTTGCGTACTATATATTGGCGCGAGCGAGCCAGATAGAAAGTTGTTGTTGTATTCTGGCCATTTTTTCCGCAACTTGACATCAAACGTTCCTATTTTGCGTAGTCCCAAGCAACGCTAGAAAAGGATGGAAAGTAAACACGCGTTAATAACGCCGCGGTAGCTCATGGTACGGCTACTACCGCGAACCACGAAATGTTCCCTCTCTTTCGCACTTGTGAATTTGAACGTAAGTGTGACAGGAAGGCAACACTTCGTTCGTGGTTTGCGGGAGGGCCTCTACTGAAAAACGTGGTACGATACACGTGCGATAAGGGGACTCGTGTCAAGTCTCGCCTTCGGCCGTGTTTTAATTTAGCAAAACTCATATAACTTTTTTTCGCACTTGTATCGTAATGTACCTACATTTTAATACAATTCTAGAATAGAACGCTGGTGCCGTGGGAGAGGGGGCGGTGTTTGGTGTGGGATGCTACATGTGTCAGCACATTCGCCGCCACCCATATCGGTCGTACATCTCGCGTGGCCGGAGCCGCTGCCGAGACTCAAGCCGCGGTGAAGCGCCAGAAGTACGCGCCCTTGGGACCCGGCTACATATTCGTGCCTTTAGCGGTGGAGACAGCGGGCTGTTGGGGGGGGGATGTGAAGCAGTTTGTGCAAGACATTGGTCGCCGGCTCAGACTAAAGGGAGAGGATCCCCGCTCTGAGTCTTTTCTGGTGCAAAGGTTATCCATGGCTATCTAGCGTGGAAATGCTGCCAGCGTTATGGGTACTTTTGCACCAGAAACGGCAAGAGACGGGGTTGTAATGTGATAAGACTGATAAGCTGTGTGTGTGTGCATTTAATGTTAATTTAATTTTAGTAATTTGTGTAATTTCTAAGTTATAATTTTTTGTAGTTCTCTAATTTGTAATTTTTCTTTAATTCTAGAATGGTCTCTGAAAACATTGACTTTAATAAAACTTTCTTTTGAGACCCTTATTCTTTTATGTTTGTTTACATTTTCTTTGTTTTCTATTGAAGAACTGTATACATATGACAGCTTCTAATAGGGATGATGACTAGTTAATAAATTATTTAACATTATGCACGACATAATACACGAAGAAATTATTACTAATATGTAGATTGCAGTAATTTTTGTACAGAACTTCTATTTAATAAATTGAAAACAACTTAAAAGAGTAAGTCATTTGGCAGTAGTCAAACGTGACGTCACTTTTGAGTATTTCGTATAAGATTCCCTAGTGGTGATCGTTTAGACAGTTCGAAAAAAGATGCTGATTTGTCTTGCCAGTGATCATGAGTATTATTACACAGATCTCCCAAAGCATACGAGTATGTTCAAGTGTACGAGATTTATACCACTTACTTTTGACCTAGAAAACCTTTTCAGGCTTTATTGAAACCCAACGATATTATAATAATATTATACTACATTGAAAGTCATTAGGAAAACTCATTAATGAACGCTTTGCGAGTTAAGTTTTCCATCTGAGCATTCGGTACGGTTAGCTCCATAAATATGTAAGCGATTTGGTGTCTTGTGTCTCGGAGATAGGGTCCTGAAATGTAATCACATTTTGAAACTACTACACCGACGAACTGTTTTATACTGTCCGTTCCGGAAACAGATATTGGATAGGATATAATTATTATGGTACGGATAAAAAAAGTAAAATATAACTAGGATTTTTTAGGAAAATAAAATGTTTATAACGTATATAATATGTATGTATACTATTTTAGTGGCTCGTGCGAGAAGTGGTTCATTTTACGTCAGGTCCAAAACTTCGGAGGGCCATCTGTACTATAAAACGTCGTACGAGACACGTGCAAAAAGGAAATTCGTAACTCGTGTCGATTTAAAACATCGCCACTTGTTTCGAATTTCATGTTTTTCGCACTTGTGTCGTAATGTATTATTTCATTGCATTGTATTTATCTATTGAGTTTTATAGCACTAAGAACATTTAAAAGGCGGATTCTTGCTATGGAGCATTCTCTGCCATACAACCATCAAACAAAATAGATGAATTGTCAGCTATGTAAGAAAACTTAGTATAAAATAATAGTACATTTCGATACAAGTGCAATTTTTTTTTCTATGAGGGTGAAACTTGTAGCCTGAGTGAAACGAGGGCAACAATCACCCGAGTTAAAAAGAAGTTTTTACATGAGTATCGAACGACTTTTTTCATAATAAGTGTCTTAAAAAGAGAAATTTACGCACGCGAAGTGTTACGACTTTTCCTCACTAGTTACGAAAAGTTACTTTCTATGTCCCTATATCCTTATGCTTAAATCTACACGGTGCCTCGCGAAGAACCCACATAATTTTAATGCTGAATTCCTGAGCATATTTAGAGTATTTAATGTTATATAAAATTTCCTGGTTTCGGCTTGGTTCCAAAGATAATTAACCTTTTTTCGGAAAAAGTTTTTCGACGTAACTCGTCATAAAACTTCTTTTTGATTACAATGCTGCCACAATGTGTTCTAATATTACCACACCTTTTGCCTGACAATCAAAAAATAAGAATAGACTTGACGAAAAAAACTGTCCCTAAAAAAACATTTAAAAAATTAGTTTTAACAAATTGTTGTTATGATAAAAAGTATTGGAAATGTTAAAAAGTATTCAAAAAGTCTAAAAAAAAAACGAAAAAAAAAAATTTTTTTTTGTGGAATTTGACATGGTCTCATAATATTTTTTGTTTATTTTGATGTCTAGAATGCATAGTTATAATTATGTGGTTTCCTCGCGAGGCACCGTGTATAAAGCTAAGCAACGGCTTTTGATGCGAATTTTTAATAGATAGAGATTCATGAGGGTATTTTACCTGTGCATAACCGGGGTGGATCGCTACTAGACAACAATATTTTGATAGCTTAACCTATTATGTAGACATATAACGATAATTAGATAATACCTCAGGAGCTATTTTTTATGTGACGAAAGTAGACATCTGAGCTCTCAGCCCACCTGATGGAAAGCAGGAACTGAGGCCCATGGACATAGTGACCAAAAAATCGCCTATGCGCAGCCTACCCTGAGGACTTAGATGGATTGCCTCTATCTATGCTAGTAATAACACCGGCTATCTTGCCCCCAAAGCGAAACATAGCAGTCCAACACTTCTATTTAGCGGCAGGTTAATGGGTAAGACGGTGGTAGCTATCCGGGAGGACCCTGCACGAGGTCCTAGCAAAAGCTATGAAGCAAATTTAAGGATTATTTTAGTTATTTATTTAATAGAGATACTGGGGCGTATGTCACATTATAATGCGAGGGGGAAGGCTTTAAAAATGTTAATAAGACAAAACTGATCGGACAGTATGATAAAGCTATAATGAGTAGTTAAAGCCCACAGAACACTACGAAAAAAACCAGAAAAGATTGAACTATCTTTACATAAATATATGAAAGCTTTTAGATCATACTACACTGGTTTATGTAGAAATTCCGACCATTTTATTCATGTCCAAGTAAAGGCTCATTTACACGGTAAGAGTTTTTGAAGATGACAGGAGTCAGAATTTAATTTTTGGGAATCTAAGAGAAATCCTAACGGGAACTTTACGATTTTGGTGCCGAAATATCGAGTATCCGATGCCGGATGCTGGATGCTGGATACATGGTAAATGGGTCAGTTTCATACCAGTCTTGCTGTTTCAACTCAGTATATTAAAAAAATCCAGTGTACTGGTAATTCTTTTTCACGCTAGATTTTAATCCATACATAAGAGATTGAAAACAAAACATCATCTTTTACAAAAATCCCCACCGCGTCACGTTATTTAGGGACACACTATAAGACAACGAAAAGAATTTTGACACAAATATCGCGTTTTAATTCATACTAATAATGTAAATGACCATGTTCTAGTGACAATTTCATCAAGTTTGCTAGAAAAAATGCTTATAAATTGTACATGGTTTAGGCCCCACACAAGTTCACATCGATACGTTTAGGTTCCAACTGTTTTCATTTTAAATATGTTATAGTATTAATTGGCGTACATTTGTAAGTTCATGAAAAGTAACGCAGCAGATAGAAAAGTAGATTGGCCAAAATAAGTGGACAAACTCTTACTGTGTAAACGCACCCTTACTCGCAAAGAGGGCATTCAGACGAGCGAGAAAAGATCAAAGTCTCAGGGCTCATGAATGACTGATTCCCGCCTCAAAGAGCTACGCTACGTGTCTTACCTTTACTATAGGCAAAGAGGTGAACAAAATATTTTGTATTCAGAGATCGGAGAAATGTGCGTCATTGTTTACAATAATATGGACATGACTCCAAAGTTGATTTAATAATTAATCATTTGATATTTATAAGTATTGGATGCCATATGACTAAAGTAAAATAGACCGAGATCACCAACGTCCGAGGTGGGAAATGAACCCACGTACTATGAGCGGTACAGCAGTGTTATTCACTAAGGAAACCCCCTTGCTGTCAGCGCTGCGGCAGCGTCGAGCCTAAAAGGGTATTCACTAATGCACTTTAAACGACACTAGTGCTCGGCGACGAATGCGGCGTGAGCTGGAACTACACTGCGTCGAGAGTTTGACGTCTAATGTACGAACTTCGTATTCTCTAACGAAAAACAGCGACGAACTCGCCCACAACCTCGCTCACAGCCTTGATTCCTAATGCCAAATCAAACAGCTAGGATTTTAGACAAGGCTGTCTCGACGTCGAGCTCGTTGACGAACGCAGCGTCGAATGTGTGAATAAGAGAATAGCATAGCTGGCATCAGCCGTAAAAGCTGAAAACGTGTGTTCAATTTCCTCGGACGTTGGTGTCCTTGGTCTATTTTTCTTTATCCGAGGGCCGAAGGCCCGACGGGTTAACCCGCGCTGTTAGTTGTGAAGGGAGGGGGGTTAACCCAAATCTTATTTAATATTTTTATAAAAACTTAATTTAATATTTTTTAGGAAATTACCTATTTGACATCAGTAAATAGGCAAACAAGTACATGGACCGTCCGATAGTAAGCGGTAGCTGTAGCCTACGGAGGCTGGAGGTGACGTCAGTAACAGTGACATTTAGGCTACAGCTACATTAACGTGGTGAAATTGGGTACATTATAAAATACTATTAAATCGTTAGTTAATTCCTGAATCATTGTAATTTCATCGAGACAATAATAATAATAAATTAATAATAAACGGGAAACACAAACAACAGTATTTTTTTGTATCTCTAGCTCTTAGTCCGAGTCCACACTTGACGACTTTTTGTACTGAATAAAATATCATATTCGTATTAGAGAAATACCTAGTAGTTGCTAACTCTATTTTAGAAGTACCTATTTTAAATAAAACTATGAAAACAGATAAACTCGCGTATATTAACTAATTTTAACTTCATTCCGACGTTTCGAACACTTTACAGGGTTCGTGGTCTGCGGATGACTGACAATGGAGGAAATTTGATAGATCTACCTCCATCAAAATAAGAAAGATAAGTACAAAACTACCCACCAAAGAAAAAATTACTAAACCACAGACAATAAATTTTAAGGGTGGATGTACATACAAAATTTGCAAATTAAGCTAGTTATTCATTACAAATATTTTCAGAATGAAGACAAGAGACAAAATAAATAATCTACGCCGGTTCTATCCCTACGCCACTGCCTGAGAAGTATTTCCTTCCTTTGTATGATTGTATTGTTAAGAAGGTATCCCAAAATTGGGACCGGCAAGAAACTCAGCGGGACAACTCTTTTCAAAAAACATTTGTAGTACATCTTAAGATCATCATGCATTAAACCAAAACATACAATTTTGATTAATAAGGAAATTTAAAATAATTTTGAAAAAATGTTGCCAGTACTAAAATGGGGGGGAATGGTCACCACCGCCAAATACATCAGCCTCACGGTTTATGTCTAGACTGTTCCTTTATCAGATGAACAACTGGATCCCAAGCTGGTGGTAGAGACAAGCTTCTTTCCATTCTATTAAAGTTTGGATATTTCATTATCTCAATAGCCTCACGCAACATTCTAGGAATGTTTCTCTTCTCCTTAACGAGAACCAAAGGCTTGTCAAACTTAATAGAATGATTCGGTCCATCACTGACATGCTCCCAAACCGCAGACTGTTGTCGACGGTGCTTGACATCGGCTATGTGTTCCTTCACCCTAGTAGTGATATTCCTCTTTGTCTGCCCAACATATGAAAGCCCACATTCACAGTCCAGCTTATACACTCCTGCATTCAGTAAGGGGGTGCTATACTTAACAGGCCTCAGAAACTGCGACATCTTCTTCATTGGCTTAAAATAGGTTTTAATAGAAGCACGTTTCAAGATGCGGCTGATCCTGTCTGTAACCCCTCCAACAAAAGGCAGAACGGCTGGCCTGCGCTCAACAGTGGGAATCTTCATACGAGTCTTCTGATCGGCTCGAGGGATCTTCAGGTTGTTTGCCCGAAGTGCCTGCCTAGCATGCCGAAGCTCCGCAGCTAGATGCCGATCATCGCATATCTTTTGGGCTCTCTGAAACAAAGATTTGCCTACAGTAGTTAGTTGGCTGGGATGGTGGTGGGAATTGCCATTTAAATACCTATCAGTGTGAGTAGGTTTCCTATATACAGTGTGACCCAAAGTTTTATCCGGATTTCTTATAACCAAAACATCTAAGAAAGACAGAGAACGTCATTTTCTAACTCCATAGTAAATTTAATTTTATCATGAATGGAATTTAAATGATCTAAGAAAGTTGAAACACTACTTTTTGGAAGGATAGTAAAGGTGTCATCTACATATCTTTTAAATATCTTCGGCTGCATGGGAGCCAATGAGAGTGCTCTCTCCTCGAAGTCCTCCATAAAGATGTCTGCGACAACAGGAGAAACTGGAGACCCCATCGCCACGCCATCCACTTGAAGGTAGAATTCACCGTTCCATAGTAAGTAGCCAGATGTAAGGCAATGTTCCAACAACTTAGCGTATTCCTCTGACATGTTCTGCTCCCTCAACCTTCTCTTGACAATTTCAATGCAGTCTTGCACAGGTAAACTGGTGAATAGTGACTGGACATCAAAACTGACCATGATTTCCTCATCCGTCAAAGTTAGGTCTTTAATATCACGGATGAACTGGTATGAATCCTTCGTATGTGTGCTACTATTACCACGCAGAGGTGAGAGAACACCCGCTAGGTGCTGAGCCAATTTATAGGTGGGAGCATCAATCTGACTCACTATAGGACGCAACGGGGCACCTGGTTTATGAATTTTAGGCAACCCATACAACTTTGGTGGCATTGGGGAATCAGGAACTAAACTTGGAACATCCAGATTAAGGTCGTCCGAGTATTTACCAATAAGCTCTTTGGTACTCTTTAATATCCTCGTAGTCGGATCTTTCTTAACATGTTTATATGTTGTATTGTCCGCTAATAAATCACCAATTTTCTGGGTGTAATCCGTAGTATTAAGTACAACCGTTGCGTTACCCTTGTCAGCGCGAAGAATAATCAGGTCTGGATCCTCGCGTAGCGTTTTCCCCTTTTTAGTACTGGCAACATTTTTTCAAAATTATTTTAAATTTCCTTATTAATTCTTTTTTTAGTTTCTTGCCGGTCCCAATTTTGGGATACCTTCTTAACAATACAATCATACAAAGGAAGGAAATACTTCTCAGGCAGTGGCGTAGGGATAGAACCGGCGTAGATTATTTATTTTGTCTCTTGTCTTCATTCTGAAAATATTTGTAATGAATAACTAGCTTAATTTGCAAATTTTGTATGTACATCCACCCTTAAAATTTATTGTCTGTGGTTTAGTAATTTTTCTTTGGTGGGTAGTTTTGTACTTATCTTTCTTATTTTGATGGAGGTAGATCTATCTTTCCTCCATTGTCAGTCATCCGCAGACCACGAACCCTGTAAAGTGTTCGAAACGTCGGAATGAAGTTAAAATTAGTTAATATACGCGAGTTTATCCGTTTTCATAGTTTTATTTCATGAGTAATCCTCGCGGTAACCGAAGAAAATATTAAGTACCGTAAAACCATACAACTATAGTCCAGTACTACAACTATGGTCTAAAGTTCAACTCATAATTAAGCATCAATGGAAATCTTTTATTTTGGTTTTATCTAAGTTTTTAATCATGAATGAGGAGACTGTGTGTAACAAGTGCGTCAATAATATAATAATTACACTAAATCGAGGATATTTGACTTAGTTTTGGATCATAGTTGGGAACTTTCGGACTATAGTTGGGTAGTTTTACGGTACCTATTTTATTAAAAAATATTATCGGTTCACCTGACATCAACATTTGGCCTACCTACATAAATGTTATGGCTGTTAGGCCTGTAAGGGTGAAGACACAATTATTATCAGCATGCGTACGCATTTTGTCTATAGAAAATGACAGCATGCTTACACATTTCATACTAAACTGATACATAAATGTGTCTTTACCCTAAGTGTTTTAATATTATAACGACCAAATTAAAAAATTAAATAAACGGACACTAACCGTTTTTAAACGGTTTTTATTAACTTCACCGCGTATCAACTGTCGTCGATGCTTCAAATCTTGTGATCGATTTTTCGACCACTTCTACTGCACCAAAATTTATGAAATTTGGAACTCGTGTCAAGTCCCCATGACAATGCAATATTATAATATTTGTATCCTTGTACCCTCAAAGCCTGATGCTGCAGACGTACTGCTTACCTTAACCGAGAGTGTTAGACACGTGAAAATGAAAGTATAGCATGTTTGGCATAATCAAATACTAACAGCCTGATCTTGACTTCCAACTCCTCACTCCTGATGCTGCAGTACTGACCACAATAACCGCAAGGTTCATCTTTGATCGATTTCTTGACTTTAAAGAAGTTCTTTAGATATTAATTAGAAACATGCCAATTTAATACTAACGTCCAACTCCTCAGATCTGATACTCCAGTGTTACTGCCTGCCACATCCGCTAGGTTTAGCGATCTGTAGATTTTGAAGTACTGCTTTAGACATTTGGTAGAAACATACGGATTTCATTATCATAATCATCATCATATCAGCCGAAAGACGTTCACTGGTGAATATAGGCATCCCCCAAAGATTGCCACAAGGACCGGCCCTGTGCCACCCGCATCCAGTGACCTTCACCATGTCATGAGTCCACCTTGTGAGGGGCCTACCCACGCTGCACCGTCCGGTACGTGACCACCACTCGAAAAACTTACCGCCCCAACGGCCATCGGTTCCACGCGCGACGAGCCCCGCCCACTGCCACTTCAGTTTAGCGATTCGAAGAGCTATATCAGTTATTTTGGTTCTGCTGCGGATGGTCTCATTTCTAATCCGATATCGCAGAGAGACTCCTAGCATAGCCCTCTCCTTTGCCCTTTGGGTGACATTGAGCATTCTTCTAAGGCCCATTGTAAGCGAGCACGGTTTAGTACCGTAGGTCATCACTGACAACATACACTGATCAAAGACTTTCGTCTTCAAACCCTGCGGAATATTGGACGAAAAGATACAGACGGATTTAATACTGACTTCCAACTCCTCAAACCTGATGCTGCTGAGACACGTGTCACTGCCAGCCATGTCAGGCCTACGGCCCTCCGGCTGATAGACTGACGGCGTGAGTGGATCGCGTAGCGAAGGGCGACCCGTCGGGCCTGCGGCCCTCCAGCTGATAGAGTGACAGCGTGAGTGGATCGCGTAGCGTAGGGTGACCAGTCGGGCCTGCGGCCCTCCAGCTGATAGAGTGACAGCGTGAGTGGACCGCGTAGGGCGAGCCGTTGGGCCTATGGCCCTCCGGCTGATAGACTGACGGCGTGAGTGGATCGCGTAGCGAAGGGCGACCCGTCGGGCCTTCGGCCCTCCAGCTGATAGAGTGATAGCGAGAGTGGTGTAACATCCTACATGGGCTAAAAGCTTCATTACTGAAAATGTGAAAACTATGAAGCCCGAATAAAGCTCTGTAATAGGGAAATCTAAAGTTTAGGGAAAAGTATAAAATAAACAAGGTCTAGAGAGGAAAAGAAAATATTTATTCAATTAAAATTTCTTATTAGTTTTACAATTAAATCTAAGGACTCTACAAGCTCTGTATCTCATTTGGTCTGGTTAGGACTTCATGAGATACACCGTCATGATTGCTAGGGCCAAATACCTAAGTCAGGAAAACATGACGGTACAAAAACCTGACGCCAAAGGTTAACCTGCACACACACACAAAATAGAAATTAATATAATAAAATATTGATAATAGCATGATCATCTAGTGGTAAATTGGACAAAATTGTGATAAGTAATAACCCAAATCCTCTGAGGTATGAGAAATGTTACAAAGTCCATGTCCGAAATATGTTCCAACAAACACAATGATATCAAAGCCATTTAAATATTCTACACAAGGAGTTAAATGTAAAGTAATTAGAAAGCTTGATAACTGAAATCATTAGACATTAGGACATTAGGACAAATAATTAAATATTATTAAACACTCTAAATTTGTCAAACCTAAATAATAAT
The DNA here is from genome assembly GCA_025490895.1 of Thaumatotibia leucotreta. Taxonomy (NCBI): domain Eukaryota; kingdom Metazoa; phylum Arthropoda; class Insecta; order Lepidoptera; family Tortricidae; genus Thaumatotibia; species Thaumatotibia leucotreta. The sequence goes on along the minus strand of JALPQI010005921.1, from coordinate 17,324 downwards.
AATATTTGCAGTGATTATTAGCTAGATGAAAGCAATATTTTAAATGTCAAACATTGTCTCTACAAAGCTTAGATAACGCCTATAAAATGATCCAGATAAATAAAAAATATTACAATTTAGTCTCGTATATGATACCCCATATATGTCAAGTGTAGATTTAGAATCTAACAGTAGAAAATTAAGTTAAGATTATGAAGAGTAGTTTAAAAGAGATAAATTAATAAAGTTGTAAAAATTGGATTTAAAGTTTATGAATAACCTTATGATAAACGCTTAAGACTAACTTATCAACTATAAACCACGCTTAGTCTTACATTACTAATACAGTGTTATTCTTGATTATTGTAAGAATAAAATAGCTGCCTATGATCAGCTATAAGCCGCTCGTATAATATATTAACCAAACGCACACGTCATTATCAAGGATCGGACAAACGCCCGTCATTTTGAAAACATAACCCTGTTCCGTATGGTAGAGACTTCCTTATCTTATGATGTTAACATATTTTATTAATTTAAGATTTTTTTTTTATGACACGAACACAAAGTATCTATTTAGGAGATCCCAACTCTTTTTTAGATACTTGTACACACCATGACTGTTCGAAACGTCGTGACAACGTTACATAATATACGCGATATAATTGGTTTAAATCGTTTTATTTCATGAATAACTATCGCGTTAACCGAAGAAAATAGTTTTAATTATATATTCAATTGACTCAATAGATCAAAATTCAATACCAACAATTCTAAGACATTTATTTGTCATAAATTCATAATCAGGGTACGTACAAGGAAGAAGTATTTGGGATCTCCTAAATAGATATTTTAATTAGTGTTATTGAAAAAACTTTCTTAACCCTTAACCACCTACGTGCGGTCTCACAGACACTGGATTATACAAAATTGACAATAACTGAACGCAAGTACATCGCTCACGCCTCTGTGACCTTGTACCTTTGCCCGGCCCCTCCGCAGTGCCGGCCATGCTGTCGACTCGTTCAGACGTGCACTCATTTGGATTTGCTGAGGAATAAACTAGCATCGGCGGTCTGTGTTACCGCATGTAGGTGGTTACGATACGTTTTGTAAGTGTCTCAGGGACCGCACGTAGGTGGTTGTGTTATTTAAATGTCATAATAATTGTTACTATAGTTTGACACAGTTTTGCAAAAGGTTCAAATTTATGAAGAAACTTGCCCAAAAAATAGTGAGACCCTATTTAGAGCATCGTGCAAATAATTAGCGTCTTCCGCGGGACTAGAAAATTGCTTTGAATTTGAATGTTCGAACAAATTGTGTGTCGACGGCAGACAAGAATGGTTATTTTAAGAGCATGTAATTTTACAAAAATATCTTATTTGTAACCAAATTAAATAGTTTAATAGCATTTTTGATTGATCAATTTTATTTTTTTATAATGAAAAGACTTATATTAATGTTCTTTAATTTTGTAATCTCATATCCTAAAGGATACTTAGTTTTGTAATCGAAAATACGACACGTTATTAAATATGTTAAGTTTGAAATACAAAATGTTGATTATTCATGTATTCTTGTTGGTTAATAAATGCCTGAAACAATTTAAAGTGTATTTAATATATTTAAACCCCCTTCAGTCACGCCAAAGTAAATAAATCAGGTCCCATAAGAAGAAGCGGTCTCCATGACCGCACGTAGGTGGTTGTGTGATACAAACAGGACGTAGGTAGTCAAGGGAAACGTCGTGACAACGTTACATAATATACGCGATATAATTGGTTTAAATCGTTTTATTTCATGAATAACTATCGCGTTAACCGAAGAAAATAGTTTTAATTATATATTCAATTGACTCAATAGATCAAAATTCAATACCAACAATTCTAAGACATTTATTTGTCATAAATTCATAATCAGGGTACGTACAAGGAAGAAGTATTTGGGATCTCCTAAATAGATATTTTAATTAGTGTTATTGAAAAAAATTTCTTAAAAAATAAAATATGTTAACATCATAAGATAAGGAAGTCTCTATTGTACGGAACAGGGTTATTTTTTCGAAATGACGGGCGTTTGTCCGATCCTTGGTCATTATGTTGGCCAATGTCTGAACGAGAGTCTCAGCGTGGACCGATTCTATACAATCCAGATTGGGTATTTAGGGTTGCAAACCGATGCAAAACCCTCGAGTATAACAATGGACTTGTATAGAATATCCGAACGCTAGGAATAGATCCGAAGATACAAATTCAGAGACTTGAGAATAAGGATATGACAATATGCCTCTCAAGACGTTAATGTGTAATATATGTATATGTAAACCGTATGATTAGACAAGTCCCATACTCGTAGCGTTATGAGACAACCACTTTTATGTAATAGTATTCTATAAGAATACTCAGAAATATTATGTTTGATAGAACATTATTATGTCTTCAGCAAGCCGAGGCAAAGCTGAAGTGAACGCAGAAATAGTGATGAATCAGTACCTTAAAACTAAACCACTTAAAACTAACTTATAACTAAATGACGCTTATGTTCTATACTGTGTTGATGAACACACGCATGACAATGGCAATGCCTGAACGAGAGTCTCTGCGTGGACCGATTCTATACTATCCATATTGGGTATTTAGTGTTGCAAACCGATGCAAAACCCTCAGGTAAGTCAACAGACTAGCATTGAGAATATCCAAACGCTAGGAATAGATCCGAAGATACAAATTCCGAGACTAAAGTAAGAATGTGATCATTTTGTAATAACAATACTCTTTTCTAGAAGAGTCATAATAATCTGGAGTCAATGTTGGGCATCACAATGACGATGATAATGGAATCAGTTAGTTAAGATAGCAAGAATACGTATATAATATATTGATTGGTGTATCTTTTGAACACTTGATACAAGCACCGAATTATTTTTCAATATGAATTATACTTGTTTGCATGGCTACAAAGGTACCCCTTGTATATATTACCTCTTTGACATATAGAGAAGGCAATTCAGAAGCTGTAGTATTACATATGAAAGAACAAAGTTTGACCTTAGTACTGGGAATTGCACATCAATGCACAGTATTATTCAAGCTCCATGGTAGCAAGCCCAGCCCGAAAGCATGAGACAACTTAGTCAATAGTCTGTAAGATCGTTGAGCTTCGCACTTGCAGCCTCGCCCATATAGTAGAAAAATGAGATTGTATGTAAATATATAATTGGGGTCTTTAACCACAAATGTTAGCAAACAAAGGTACAGATGTCTTATCGTATGCTATTTGGACGTCTTGCCAGAATAATTCTAGCCAAGCGGTCCATTTCGCGAGTGTAAGTAAATTACAAGCCCAAGCGATTCACCCTTTTCAAGGATCACGCGAGAGCATCGATCAAAGATTAAGTTCTACCATGAAACTCGTGGTACCCTAACAAATTAGGTGATTTATAAGAACCTCGTTCCCGGACGTAATCAGAGTTTAACTAGATTTAATATTACTATCTCCCATAATAGTTACTAGAACCACATCTCTCAACTAAACGAATCACATTATCAAAGATATGTAAAGCCCAATTCCATTAATTACAACTTTATTGTAAAGCGCGGTCAATTCTAATGCAAAATAATCAATTTGTGCATTTTAATCAATTCTGTGAATTTATACGTTCCGCTATATGATGTAGGTAGCTTAAATTATGCTTTAATTGACAGTAGGGTAATATATACTTCAATGTTTAGAATATGTTCCTTAACCACAATCGATTTGTTGCCAATATTAAAATCTGGATCATTTTAAAAGAGTCTCAAATCCATAACGCACACGTGATATACAGTTTATAATCATTGTAATGAATCACGCATTCATAGTTTCTAATATACTATTGATGGATCAACGATTTTTACTTAATAACTTCAATTACTGCGTGATTCATTAGCAAAGAGCCGCGTCTAGATAAATCAAGTAAGTGGATGCACTGCTCATAGCCCAATATTTATCACGTTAAGTATAAAGATATTAAATAGCAGTGCGTTGTCAATCTAGAACTTGTAAACAGCAATATAATTATGTATTATATTAGATTCTCAATCATGATCGACAACTAAAATATCAACTGCAGTTATCGTGATCACAGATGTTTTGATAGTTATGTCGTACGGTAGATGTTAAATCTGTAATACCCTTAATTCTAAATAAAACAGTTGTCCGCTCGAATGGACGATAATAATGTATGGAATAATAGTGTAGACCCAACACGTAGCACGCGAGCAGTGACGCCGAGATGCAGACGCTGTATATGGCACCCTTGTGAATGGAGTAGCAGGGCCGACCCAACAGGAAGCACGCGAGCAGTGACGCCAAGATGAGACGCTGTATATGGCACCCATATGAATGGAGTAGCAGGGCCGACCCAACACGAAGCACGCGTGTAGCGGTGTCGTGATGTCGTCTGTACATGGCGCCCTCTCTCTCGTACGCACGAAACACCGGAAAGTAGAAAAGATCATGTTTATAAGAGGTATTCATAAGAAGTTAATAATTTTGATTACGGACTATAATTGAACGGAATAATAGAAGAACACTAATAGAGTAATTGAAATACCAAACTAATCAAGCAATTATTGGCCATGAAATATTCTGTTTAATCGATGATTATTTAGTGAAATCATCAAATAGCGGGATTCAATTAAAACAGATCCTAGCCCGCTCTCCACAACATTAATATAATATATTTAAGTTTAGAAATATTTTTCAATATGACACTTTATTTGGAGGGTAGATTTTCCTATCTATTAAATAAACCAGAAGCAACACACCAGTTCAACGGAGTCCTGTCAAGACAAAATGGCTGACGCCTTTGAGCATCGCTTGCGACCGACGAAATATTAGATGCTGATGTAACTGCAGGTACTAAGCAGTTCCCGTAGTGTCGACTCCGCATTTCCACACCCTTCATCCCTGGATGATATGATTATGCCTCCCGCCGATGGACATGGACCGGAAATAAGAAATATCTATTTAGTTACCTACCAACATTTATACAATGTACAATATGATGAGAGCTATAATCTAATACGGAAAGCAGCCATCCTAAATATAATTGTGCTAAAAGAATACCATACATTCAAAGGATGATATTAATGTTTACTTTGTTATAACTAATTAGAATGGAACTGAATTCAAACTAAAACGCTATATCTAATAACAATTGTTGACGAATTCAAATATTTGTAAAACGCCGTAATAAAACAGTTTATTACATTATTAACTTGGTACCATATGTTAACACCACCGCTACAACAATTAGCTTAACTCGCAATTAATCATACTTTGTAAGAGGTCGAAAGACCCCCTACCGCATTGAACGCATTAAATATAATAGTGTGCTAAAATACCATACGCTCACAGCTGAGTAGAAAGGCAACGAAATTTAAGGGAAACACTGTTTAATAATCAATTATCAACGAATCAAAGTATTTACATAACACCATTATAAAACAGTTTATTTAATTATTCACCTTGTAAGTATCATATTTTAACACTGATGCAATAGGCTTAACTCGTAACTAACCACACCTTGTAAGAGGTCGAAAGACCCCTACCGCATTGAACGTGTTAACACGTGGCGCATCTGTACAACCTACATGAATCAATGCTGCGCGTTCCACTGGTTTACTACTGTCGACTAAAGAATACGGCAACCTAATAATTAATACAGAAAATATTTAGATAAACATGTTACTTTATTAAAATGTCACTCGATTATGTTCGTATTGCCGTTATGCTGAACATTATAAAGTAAGTTAAGTACATTAAATCAACCGGACACACACACGACCACAAGCAATGATTTATTATTATATTCCTGTCATAGATTGCAATTTAAGATCCAATCTGCATGAAAACCATCCAGACACGGGCCCTGTATCCAGATACCCCCACACAAGCCGGACCCCAACTACAAGCTAAAACGAATTCAATCCGTATTAAATGAATATTAAATAACTTACGCTCGCCCTTGTGCCAGGTTGCCGTAACTTATAGTAATCACTAATCGACCAGCACGATTCGTTACCACTTAGTAATTCGATAAAGCATTGTCGAAAGTATGTCGGAATAATAACTATTCAATATTTAATCTATGAATAAACACAATTAAAACACAATTGAACACACATAATAGAAACTAAATATTCAGGCACGCTCATCTCCCAAGAACAACGTATCCATTTTCTTTTCGACCGAATCTGAATCTACCCACTTTCTAACATATCGCTGGAATCCCGTATGATTCGATGCACCTATTATTCTACAAATCACACAGCAATTCCTATAATTATAAAGTATGCCAGAGGCGACGTACCATATCCATGTGGTGCATCCTTTGTGCGCCCAAATGCCGGGTGGTACCGCATTTCTATCTTCGAATCACGCCCAGGAATGGTGTTACTCGCCCTATGCCTCCGCTGCCGTAAAGCCTGCCTGCTATATCTGTGAACAATTCTAAACACGATATGCCTTACGAACTAAACTCACTGACTTCCTTACGACTCGACGCTCTGCCGACGAAAAAGCCTCGAATCCCTGTTACACTCCCTTAAGTCAGATTCTCTCAACTCCCATTCTCAATCCCTCAAATGTTCGTTCATTCGACGTCTTTGAATCACCTCATACTGGACATCTTTTACCATTGGCTAACTAAAACTAGCTCGAATATGATTGGTTGAAATTCTACCCGCTCTGTTTAATTCCATAGTATCCTGAATGAAAACACTGACGTACAATTGTAAGTCACGTGGTACGCGACGACGTCATGATATTTTAAATCGAACGCCTACAAAAAGAATTAAGGCAAAGAATTATCTTCAATTGATGTCGATACGTTACAGTGGATCGCGTAAGGCGAGCCATCGGGCCTTCGGCCCTCCAGCTGATAGAGTGACAGCGTGAGTGGATCGCGTAAGGCGAGCCGTCGGGCCTTCGGCCCTCCAGCTGATAGAGTGACAGCGTGAGTGCATCGCGTAAGGCGAGCCGTCGGGCCTTCGGCCCTCCAGCTGATAGAGTGACAGCGTGAGTGGATCGCGTAAGGCGAGCCGTCGGGCCTTCGGCCCTCCAGCTGATAGAGTGACAGCGTGAGTGGATCGCGTAAGGCGAGCCGTCGGGCCTTCGGCCCTCCAGCTGATAGAGTGACAGCGTGAGTTGATCACGTAGGGCGCACCGTCGGGCCTCGCTTTAAACTTGATTTTCTCAATAAACCAAATTGATTGATATATTCCTTATTGTCAGATCTCTTTTATCTAAGGTATTGTATGAATAACACGTCCAGTTGAGACACTTCGGACATTAAAGCTGACATTTTTTTAGTGTCGGATTTCAAAAAATATCTATTCAGCAGCTCGTTACACATAAAATATTGTCCATTACGTTTACACATGTTTGTGTCGTGATTAAAGCGTGAGAGTTAAACGCTAGCATCCCTAATTGTATTGCATATTACAAACAACATCCTTTGATCTAGAATAAGTTGCACTAAAAACTTGAAAATAAAATAAGTAAAAAAAGTTTTAAGTTAAACGGTTTTTATTGCACCAAAAACTAGAAAATAAAAATTAGTTGTTACTAACCGTAGATGCTACTTTTTGTAGATTAGTCACGTGAAACTATTATCACTGTAGTCTTCTCAAGTCGGATGCTGGAAGCCACGTTTAGCCTCTATGTCAGTGGATTAAGCGTATCCTAATCGGAAACTTTTACCAAACTAAAATAAAAACGTGGGGCGTTATTGTGAAGAAACATACAAGTTCAAAATATGTAATTGTAGCTTTAATTTTGCAATGAAACATTCATCTGTTCCAACACTTCTACAGAGATAAATAACTTTTATCAAGGCCAGAACAAAACGTATTACTCTATTGCTGTCTTGATTTCTATGTGTGTTCTTAAATAACTATACTATAGTGACTTAATCACAATTGCGTACGCCCCACGTTTTTATTTCAGTTTGGTAAAAGTTTCCGATTAGGATACGCTTAATCCACTGACATAGAGGCTAAACGTGGCTTCCAGCATCCGACTTGAGAAGACTACAGTGATAATAGTTTCACGTGACTAATCTACAAAAAGTAGCATCTACGGTTAGTAACAACTAATTTTTATTTTCTAGTTTTTGGTGCAATAAAAACCGTTTAACTTAAAACTTTTTTTACTTATTTTATTTCTTATCACAACCCGACTAGTAACCTTATGATGGTACCGTGTTTAATCGTTTGTCGTTGTTGCCGTCAGCAGTGTTATTTACTAAGGAAAGCGCCTTGCTGTCAGCGCTGCGGCAGCGTCGAGCCTAAAAATGGTATTCACTAATGTACTTTAAACGACACAAGTACTCGGCGACGAATGCGGCGTGAGCTGGAACTACACTGCGTCGAGAGTTTGACGTTTAATGTACGAACTTCGCATTCTCTAACGAAAAACAGCGACGAACTCGCCCACAACCTCGCTCACAGCCTCGATTCCTAATGTCAAATCAAACAGCTAGGATTTTGGACAAGGCTGTCTCGACGTCGAGCTCGTTGACGAACGCAGCGTTAGTAAAACGTCCCAATTTGTCGTTTGCCATAAAGCCGCTTTGTCAGTTTATTCATATGAAGATACAAGGAAATCTCGTCTTTATGGTAAGCGACAAAGTGGGACGTTTTACTAAAAACCAACACATTTGTTTACCTAAATTTTTTGAGACACTAGTACTGATGATTCATATAGTAGGAAAGCGGACCCTGGCAAAGGCCGGGACAACACTAGGAGAAAAAGAAATGCACCTACTTAGCTGACAAATAAGTTTATGGATCTACAAGATGAAAATAGTACATCAAACTATTCTTTACTCATGTAGAGGTGGAATTACATCAAAATGAGCGAATACTCATTCTATCCCCACTCTATGAAATGCGTTCGTTACACAAAACGTAATTCGTCGAAATTCGTTGATTTCGTAGAGTGGGGGATAGAATGAGCATTCGCTCGTTTGGTGTAAACTTAGGTACCTTAGGAATAGCAAGAAGCATATTATGGGTCGGATTCCCGATTTTGTCGTTTTAGACCTATTTTCGAACAAAGAATTTGTTAAGTAAATATAACTCTATAAACATATTTCTTACATGAAGTTATTCAGAAAGAACCCGTGCAGAGGCTCCAATTGATATTATATTTTATATTTACATGGATTTCCTAGAAATCGGCTCTAAATGTACCGAAAAATGAAAAAATTGCATATTTTTCGAACACGACGCAATGCATATTTTTCTTTTACGGGCATAAAATATTCATGTTAATTTAAAAGCCAGATAACTGAATTAGTGCATCAGGGCATATTGACATTTTTCCTCATAAAGACAACGGAGAAATTTAATCCTTAATTTAAAATTACGTATATTCTCCATACAAATGGCGACACGAGTCAAAATTCTCTTTTGACTCAGATGGCGCGAGCGCCTCCTCGAGGTCGGACGCACGCCAAATCGCTCCCGTTGACAGCTCTTTTTGACATTGAAAATGACATAAAATCATATACATATACGTCAAGGGATGCCAGTACTCAAAGTGTCTTTAAATAAGTAGGGAAAATCAGAACGAAGAAATTCTTTCGAACCCCATCGTTTATTTAAGTTTCTTGTTATTTTTAAGACGGAACACAAGAAAACTATAACAACTGATTCAAAATAAAACTCAATACTAGCGAACACGTATAAGTTACATTCGCAAAAACGATTAAAAATGAAAAAAGTTTACGGATACGATTTGGTGTAATGGAGTTTATTTTCTATACTCTGGAAACAAAATACGTCATTTGAAAACACATGCGACGGTGACGGCTCGAAGTCAAAACGATCAGGATGTCAATTCAGCTATAACAATAATAAGAAAGATAGAATATGTTTGTTATATAATTATAATAATAGGTATACTATACATATTCAAAGTGATACGAGTCTTTAATTAATGGTTGATTTGTGGAATAAAATCTGTGCTCATCGCCACACCGCGATTTCTACGGCCGTAAGATTTGATAAGAAAGTATGTACCGCATCTTCTCAGTACATTCAATATTGAAAGTAAATTATTTTAGTATTTTTCATTTATTCAAATAAGTTATACCTACAGTATAACAATAAAAACCAAATCCTCGCGAACTACAAAGTACCTACATAAACTTTAAAGCTGCGCTTTATGATGTCTTACCAGTAGCCGTTTCATGGAAACTGCGGACGGCACGAAACCAAAAATGAGCTGAACTGCACATAAATAAGTTCGGAAACGTAACTTATTGGTTTTTGGTTTGACACTAGAATGATTTATATATTATACTTATATTCTCTTTCCAGAAATGGCACATACGCTTTACTCATACTTAAATACTGAAGGATTCGCTGAGTGGCACGACAGGACTATCAATACGGACACAAAAACCTACCTACTAGTTATTTGGCCGTGTTTTCCCTGTAAGTTGCAATACATTCCTAGTTATTTATTTGTATTTTCTATATTCTTGTTATTATACGATTTTAATATTAGGTATGCATATATTTATGGCCACAGCTGGATATACTCGTAATTTTTTCACTTTTGTATCGTATATCTGCTAGCATACAAGTAAATCGTCTTCTGATAGCCAAAATTGTCACTCCTCTTAGCAACCTCGTATGTCAGTATTGTAGGCTTATGATGGTAACGCGTCTAATCGTTTGTCGTCGTAGCCGTCACGTTCTAACAAGTATGCAAGTGAGAAAGTGACGCGTAGCACTATAAATAGACAAAACGGGACCATCATAAGTCACCTGGTATCGTATGTTAGCCGTGTGGTGACGGCAATAAGAATACATTTGTCACCACCCCAACTCCTCCTGCGGTTGTCGTAAGAGTCGACTAAGGGATTGAAGTGTCACTGACCATTATTTGATAAAAGATTGATGATGGGCAGCAGCGTCATCATAGTGGACACATTACTGCGATTGCCAATCCGCTTGCCCAACGTGGCGATTATGGGCATTTACCTCCTAATGCGTTTATACAAATATTTAATAGGAGAGGCTTACGTCCAGCAGTGGACTATCATAGGCTGATGATGATGATGTTTTGATCATAGCACGAGCAAATACTCGTACACGTTTATGTGACGTAGGTAACTCCAAAAATGGTAAATTACAAACATTCTTGTAAATTCGACGTTCTATTGCGTATTTTATACATTGGTAAAAATAAATGTAAACAATTAGAGACTCAACTTATTGTTCATTTGAATGACAATGTCAAACTTCGTGTATAAGCTGTTTTTCTGGTAAGATAAGAGTGCAAAGGTGGGATCCAAATTTATTTTAATTTAGAAACTTGAAACTTTAGTATTAATAAGGTACAAGAAATGTAATTTAATCATTTCTTAAAGGTTAAAAGGGGATTAGAATGTTTATAGCTATGATAATCCCTATAAAAGTATTCTATAACAAGGGGATGCAAAGCTAGAATTGGAGACCTAAAACATTGTAGGAGATTTACTAAGTAAAATACGAAAAATGCAATAATATATCAAGAGTGTAGGGACATATCATGATTGAGAGGGTTAAGTAGGGGTGTAGATTTTGTTTAAGGAGACTAAGGTAGACTATAAATTTAGTGTAAATTACTAGGGCTAGAAGGATGGCATTTTTACAGAAGGTTACTTATATAATCATTTGTATACAAAATAAGAAACCATTATATAAAATTTAAACCCTAAAGTGGTTAAAAGGTAGTTGAAAGTTTGTATGGAAATAGTGTGATTTGAAAGATAGCGACTTGATACGTCGTATTCCAACTGCTGATTAAAAAATAAGACAAATCAATTTCAGATTTTCTTAAATATTTATCCCTTAACACTTTCTACGCCGGTGACAGTGTTCACCGTCATACAAGTGTACAAAAAAATGTCTTTAAACCGAAAGTTTGAAGAGTATATTTTTAAGATAAAATTAAGGGGTGCCTGTCGTGTCGCATAACGTCGATTGTCCTAAAAATTTTGGCCGAGAATGTTTGGCATAGTGTTAAATGGCATATTACTCATTTAGCCTACTTTATTTTGCGCAAACACATTTAAAACACCTACACCATATTTATCCTAATATTGATTACTCGAACGTCGAATGGCCGTGTCGTTTGCCGTGTGGTGACGGCAGTAAGAATACATTTGTCACCACCCCAACTCCTCCTGCGGGTGTCGTAAGAGTCGACTAAGGGATTTAATTGTCACTGACCATTCTACAAGATTGATGATGGGCAGCAGCGTCATCATGGTGGACACATTACTGCGATCGCCAATCCGCTTGCCCAGCGTGGCGATTATGGGCATTTACCTCCTAATGCGTCTAAACGCAAAGTTAATTGGAGAGGCCTACGTCCAGCTGTGGACTAATATAGGCTGATGATGATGATGATGATGATGATGATGAACGTCGAATTACCTAAAGCTTAATAATCATAATGTTCATTGTAATTAATATTATTTTTTCTACTGCTCAAACTGTCAATTTTCTTTGCGCCTACAATTGTTATGTCCGAAATTTCATTGAAAAAAGCATATTAACAATATGGTGAATTGTTTAAAATAATGTTCAAGTAATAAGCCAGGGTAAAACCGACTTGGAATGGTTAGGTTTCTAGGATAGGGCGGAGTGAAAGGCGTAGTCTATAAAATACTTAAGTAAGTTTACCCATCCTCGCCTTCTTGTAAACCCGAAAAAGGGGCGACGGGAGAGCGAAGCGCCCCACAAGGGGGGCTCGGGGGCGAAGGCCCCTGTATTAGAAAATAATTAATCTGTACCTCCCCTACTCCTAACCTAGATAGGTTCGTTAGGTACCTTTTATCCCTTAGATCAGGAATAGAAGTCCCGCGCAGCGGGGCTTCGTCGACCGGTTCCTAGGTCTGTACTGATGACTAAAATTATTTGGACTACAGGGTTGGGTGGTTTAAGGGAGGGCTAAGTTTAAGGAAAATTTTTTTTTAAAGGTAGTTAGTTTTAGTACATTAAGTAGTAGGATCATCACAATTATGCACAATTATTATTCGATACATACACATTAGATACGAAAATCATTAGGACAAACGATATTTAGGAACAACCAAGTTAGGATCAACAATTTCGGCAAAACAAAAATATGTGCAACAATGTTTAGGTCATTCATTTTTAGGCGTAAAGTTGGTATGCGACAAATTTTTCGAAATAAAAAAAATATGCCACTCGATATAGACACAAAATTAATTCCAACCTTTTTAGGGTTCCGTGGTAAACGAGGAACCCTTATAGTTTCGCCATGTCCGTCTATCCGTCTTTCCGTCTGTCTGTCCGCAACATAGCTCATAGGCCGTTAGTAAAATAAATTTGCAATTTGGTACATGTATACCTACATATCAGTCACACCGAAAGAGGTAGAATAAAATACAGGGTTACTTTTTCACCAGTACAAAAAATCAACATACGTAATAGTAGTCCAAGTTACAGAATACTAGCATTTTTTTGTTACCACCCCTTTAGAACAAAAAAACTAAAATACCGATGCTTGAACTTATCCGCAAACCTAACAAGAAAATTGGACGCATTACGCATTATCAATGTACATAACTAGCAAAACACACGAACTGGCAACTGTTTGTTTACAACGTCATCGCCCGCGGCATGGAAAAACGGCGCGGCGGCGTAATGTGCACTGGGTATCAACTTATGATTATGACTTGGCAATACAATCTTACTTGATCCCAAATCTTCCTTCATACTTGCACTACAAAGTACACTACAAGACAGCACGGGATTAGGACCGTAAAAATAAAGAATTTTTCTGTGTGTGAAGTTTGTCGAATGTTTTAAATTATGTCTGGGAAACGTGATAAAATTACAAAGTAGGACAGAAACTTTCTTCATTGAGGCGTATTTAAAAATTTGAAATCACCTTTATGCACAATGATTGGAATCAAAAAAACATACCTAAGTAATGGAGTCCATTTCTCGTACAAATTTATTAATTCACATACTAAAACAAGTGTTCAAAATGTTGGCTGTGGTTATCTAAACACACTCTTGCCCGTTTTTTAATGTTTCTTTCGATATTTCCCAACACAAGTCTGTAGTTCTCACTTTTAAGTTCATCAAATGCACTTATTATTAGATTTTTTAAGTCTTTTAAATTTTGGGCCTACCCGCCGCGCCGTTTCACTTCACCTCACAAAAACAGTCACACGGGGTCAAATCTGTTGACCTGGCTGGCCATGGCTATAACACTGGCATTTTCCAGGCGGAGCACATTTTCCCCAATGAGAAAATAACAAGGTACGAACCATTTCGTACGAGCAATTTCCGACTGAAGGTAGTACGATGCGGCACGCGTGCACACACCTATGTTAAGCGCGGGACTGACCCTGACCTAGTCACCCAGATTAAGGTAACTGCTATGTTGCCAACTCGTGCGCCGACCGGCAGGTCGCTCACTCCTTTCCGCCGCCCTCTGCGTCCCGCACCCCGTTGACGTCTTGTCATTAGTAAGCCCATCATTTTACATTTGCATGAAGGATAAATTAATAATAAATGAAAAAAAAAATGACAATTTTATTTGATAAATGTAATCTATTATCGATACCAAATACGTGGGAAAATTTATTGTACCGGTGAAAAAGTAACCCTGTATAGTAAAAAATATTTTGCTGTAATCTTATAGTATGGTTGGTATTGTTGAATAGGTCTGTAAAAAAATTCGGGTTACAAAAGAGAGTTTTTTTTAGGGTTCCGTAGCCAAAATGGCAAAACGGAACCTTTATAGATTCGTCATGTCCGTCTGTCCGTCTGTCACAGCCGATTTACTCAGAAACTATAAATGCTACAGTAATGAAATTTGATAAGAATACGTGTTGTATTAACCGCTACAGAATTATGATACTAAATTGTAAAAAAAATAATTGGGGTTGGGGCCCTCCATACATGTAACTGAGGGATAGATTTTTTTTTAGATGTATATCAATAGAAAGGTCTTTGAAAATGATATTATTATAAAGGTTTATACATCACACTTTAATTTAAGCGAACCATTTTCGAGATATCAGCTCTCAAAGTCTGAAAAATTTGCCCCCCCCCCCCTCTATTTCTTAAACTACGTGCATTAAATTCTAAAAACAAATTATGTTATGCATATTATTAATAAATTCTATCAACGATTTTTGGTTTGACTAAATTATCTCTTATAGTTTTTAAGATAGGTTGATTTAACTGTATTTTTTTAACGATAAATTGATAATGATACGGAACCCTTCGCGCGCGAGTCCGACTCGCACTTTGCCGGTTTTTCTTTGTAAGTTAACGTTTTCGGAATTAACCGCTAGACAAAAAATGTTTTCTTGCCCCAGGGTCCGCTGGATGAAGGTGACGCAGGATCGGTCATTGTGGCAATCTTTGGGAGAGGCCTATGTTCAGCAGTGGACGTCTTTCGGCTGATATGATGATGATGATGGATGATGATGATGACATTACGATACAAGCGTGAAAAAAGTAAAGGTTGGCGATAAAATAAAACACGACCGAAAGGAGTGTTTTAAATCGACACGAGATTTTAGGGTTCCGTAGTAAACTAAGAACCCTTATAGTTTCGCTACGTCCGTCTGTCTGTCTGTCTATCTGTCTGTCTGTCCGCAGCATAACTGAGTGACCGTTAGAATTAGAAATTTGCAACTTGGTATAGTGTACATATTAATCAGACCGATAAATTGATAGAATAATATACAAGGTGATCCTATTAACTATGCGTATTGGACATTAGGAGGTAAATGCCCATAATCGCCACGCTGGGCAAAAGGGTTGGCGATCGCAGTAATTTGTCCACTGTGACGATGCTGTGCTGCTGCTGCTCATCATCAATCTTCTATAAAGAAATAGTTATTTGTTGTACAGTCGAAGACAAAATAAGGGGTATACAAAAACGTTCAAAAATATGTCCCAGTGAACTCTAATTCTAAGAACGTCGTAACATATTTATGAACGGATTCTTTCGATACTTATTTTTGCACTTGACTGTACAAGGGTGCAAAGTTGTATTTTACCCGCGAGCACGAAATTGAAACACGAGCAAGCGAAAGGATTCCATAGTTGAACCACGAGCGAAGCGAGTGGTTTTAAAACAGAAACCTGAGCGTAGCAAGTGTTTTAACTTACTAACAACGAGAAGTAAAATACATTTGCACTCGTGTGTAACACAAAACTTTTCCCCCCACTATAGCGAGGAACAGGAGGAGGTTTCTGATTTGAATGAAAAAAATTGAGGATATATTTCATAGTAGCAGAAGTGCTGAACCACCACCAGTTTTCTTTTTTATCTTTTAATTTCCAAGTTTTGCCCATTCAAAGTTAAGAGTGGGGTCAAATTCCTGCTTGTACAAAATCAGACCTAATTTTTTTCTATAAGAGGTAACAAAATAATTATTACTTTGTCATTATATTTTCTAAATGCAGTTAGAAATACGTGGTAAATTTTTTTTGGGTTCATTAACGGGCATGGTGTATACAGTCAATTTCAACTGTCTGGATTTAATTCAATATTTTCTCATTGAATTCATAGGCATTTAAAAGATTAAGGTCATATTTATATTTTAATCTGCATTAATATAACAACAGAAAAAATGCACTAGGTGAGCAGTTTAAAAAATCGCATTTCGGAAAATAGGCAAAATAACAATTTTTTTCCAAATGTAACTAAAGAAGATGTCATCTATAATTTATGATTAAAATAAAGAAAATATTTTATCTTCCACATTGATTTTTTTAGAGTCAAACATGAGCATTTTCGAACGTCTCAATTTTCATTTTTATTTTTCTATTACAAGTAGTTGCTCTAACACATTTATATTTTATTTTACAAGATGAACACGGCAGTACTTTATTTTTTAGAATAAAATTATATTTGATATGCAACAGGGTTGGCTCAAGAACCAATTGAAAATATAATGACAAAGTAATAATTATTTCGTTACCTTTTATATAAAAAAAAGTTTTGTCTGTTTTTCCACAATTAGAAATTTGACCCCACTCTGAATTTTGCAAGGGCAAAACTTGGAAACTAAAAGATAAAAAAGAAAACCGGTGGTGGTTCAGCACTTCTGCCACCATGAAGTATATCCTCCATTTTTTTCATTCAAATCAGAAACCATGCAGCATACTCGATTTGTTGATTTCACCTGGAATGACCCTTTACCATTATTTCGTTAGGTCGGTTGGTCTTTCTTGAGTGAAATCTAATTTCTTATGATTTTTTTAACACTTTTTTTCCTAAATTTTCAGCTTTGTTCAAGT